>JAODAL010009675.1:0-109368 GCA_025379985.1 Phyllomedusa bahiana | reverse complement strand
GCAAACCTGGGGCCACGGGCGGGTAAAGATAGGTTTGGGAAAGGGGCCCGTTTTTGAAAACCCACTTTGAAGTCGGGGGCAGCTTAAAACATTTTCCTGATCAAGATATGTAAAACCGAAGCCCCTCACATCCCAATATCCTGCTCTGAATTTTGCATTGGCTTGCCCCCTCCAACCTTCTAAAAGCAACAAAACCATCAACACAGAAAAAAATGGGGGTGCCTAAAATTTCCTTTTAATCACAAGATCAAGTAAGAAAATCCCCCGGAAAACCTTTTTGGGGATAAGGACAGTTTTTTAAAATTCAAACCAAAAAGGAATTTTGGTAAAAGGTATCTTTTTCTCCTTAAATACAAAAGGGAAAAAAAGCACAAAAGAAAAAAAAGGATTTTCCCCAAAGGGATCCAACGTTTTGGCCAAGCGGGCCTTCATCCAAAAGGGCCCCTTAAAGGTAAGTTGAGGAAAAATTTAAACCGGAGATGAAAATCGAATTCTAAACCTATTGGTCTTTCCACTGAAAACCCGATTTTCAAGAAGGTGTGTTGCATCATTATATCTATACTAATAACAAGGAAAAAGGGCCCAGGCATGTTTTCCCCTTTTTTAAATTTCAGGGAAAAATTTTTATTTTTCAAAATCCAATAAAATTTAAAATTACCACCATATGGGGGACCACATATGGCAGATACCAGTTTGGGTTTGCTATTACATACATGAATACAGCACTGATTAAACCCACAAAAACAAAAAAACAACACTGACATCCTATTTGACACCCCAGATAAAGCCCTTCCCTTTTGACTGAAGTCATCCTTTTTTTCCCTTTTTTTTTTCTCCTTTCCAGCACAGCACCATATATTTTACCACAAAAAATTTCCCCAACCATAGATCCCCCAATTTGCACAAAAGGGGAAAATTCCCCCTAGATGGCTGTAGGGGCTCTTGTGTGTGCACCCAGCATTAGTAAAGGGGAAAAACTTTTAAAATAGTAGGTAAACATCCCTAATTTTAGGTAGACAGATGGGTTAAATTAGAACCAAAAACCCTGATCAAAATAGGCCCCCTTTTAATTTTGATATATTCCTGGGTTACATAGGTAAATTTTTGATTTCCGTTTTGGATAGGTATATGGGCCGCCATCAGGTAGGTAGGTAGGTATTATCAGGATGATCTCCCTATTTTTTTTTTTTGTCAGGCTAGAAAGTATTTTGTGACATCTAGGGCCTAATAGGGTCAGATGTCATTTTTTTCTGAGAATTGTGGACTCTTTGTAATTTTTCGGCTACTATCTACCCGAGAGATCTATAGCTTATTTTGTAGTATTTTTTAATCAGTATTTAGTAAAAGTTATGTTTTATTAAGATTTCCTCTTCTTATGTTGGTGTATTTTTGATTAATCAAGAGGTTGTGTATAGCCACTTTTCTATTGTGTGGTATTGGGATTTTCTCTAAGGTAGGTATAAAGCCCCCCATGAGGTAGTAGGTATACAGGCTCCCCAGTAGGCAGGGTGGTAAATGGGCCACCCAGTAGATATGTGGGTAGGTAGGTCCCCAGTGGGTAGGTGATATATAGCACTCTATTAGGTAGATAGGTAGATAAAGGCTCCCCAAGCAGGTAGGAGGTATATAGGCCAACCCAGTAGGTAGGTATATAGGCTCCCCAAGTAAGTAGGTAGTATATAAATCTCCTCACTATGTAGCCATATAGGCCCCCTCTGTAGGTAGGTATGATTTATGTGCCCCGAGTAGGTAGGTGTACATAGACTCCCTGCTAGGTAGGTATATTGATCCCCGAAGTAGGTGGTTCAGTATATAGACCCACCCAGTCAGCAGGTAGGTATAAAGGCTTCAAAGTAGGTAGGTTGCTAAAAAGAGCCCACTCTATAGGTACATAGGCAAACCAATAGGTAAGTGAATATAAAGGTCCCGTCATTAGGTAGCTAGGATATACGCCCCCTTTTGTATGTAGGTATATATAACCCCTAATTAGCTAAATGACATATATGCCCCTCAGGATGTAGGTAGGATATAGGCCCCCTTGGAAGCTCGCTCTTCAAGGTTGTGTTTGGCATGGGCAGCATAACATATTAATTACGCCACCTCCACTGGTGCACTACACCCTGCTCTTCTATAGTTTCCAACTGTATACACATCTTGAGGACATATATACAGTTGAGAACATGCAGCAGAGCTCAAGTCCTCTGGAAGATACACTGATAGGGCAGCTTGCCAGTTGGGCCTACCTTACTCAACCCTAGACCTCTGTAACCCCTTAAAAAAACAGCTATTTGACCTTCAGCATGCATAATATATTTTTCTTTTCTTGCCTTACTGAATTCCAAGAACTTTCATTTTATTTCTTCACTGCTATGAGGTTGTGTTATTTGTATATCTATGTAAATTTTTCTTTACATATAACATTAGGTTTTATGTGTAAGAATGTTTGTGCTTTTTTTTCTTTCCTTTTCTGAACACTCTTGGGTATCAGAGTCCAGGGGGCTAAATACATATGCATGCAACACTTTTCTGTTTTTTCATTTGCAAAAATGTAAAAAAGCTTTTATCATTTTCTTTTCACTTCACAAATACTTGCTGCTTTGTGTTGTTCTATTACATAAAATACATTTAAGTTTGTGGCTGTTTAAAAATGAGTTAAAGTTTAAGGTGTATGAATACTTTTGCAGCTCACTGTAGTTGTACAAACTGTGAATTAAACACTAGGGTGAAAAAAAAGTTATTAGAGCTGTCACTAGTAAGGGCATGTCCCCACGGTCAAGTTTTTCAGCTGGATTTACAGACTGTTTTCGGTTTTGGAAGCCGTCTGTAAACCAGCTGTCAAACTTTAACATGGACCTTAAAGGAGGTGTCTCATTACAAGCTTTCAGCCCACATCAATGTTTTTAGAAGCAAAGGATTTTTGAATTGTGGGGTGTGCTTTTTCTCTGCCTCTTCTCCTCCCTCTTCCCCCCTCCCCTCAGCACACTGACAGCTCTCCTCCATAACTTATATACAGCAGGGGGGGGGGGCAGGGGGATTGCTGCCAGAGTTAACCCTGTGTGTGCCTGCCTAGATCTTCTGCAGGCATCTAGATCAGCTGTATTAGGGCTGATCTATGAGTGTGGAGAGGTCTGTGATTGCTAATAGCAGAACAGAGGGGTGCAACTGTTCCTATACCCTCTGCTTAGCTTACATATCTCCAGCAACAAACAAACCCTGTCAGAACAGACACAGGGAAGCTGTGAAGGGTTATTCAGGATGTGTCACTAGTACAGCAGAGCATGAACTGTTCACAAGCCTCCCTGATCTGTATAGTATTATTATAGTTACATCTCCACAGACACATCATGATTATAGTAACACACAGGGTCACTGCTGTCACATCTATTGATCAGCCTCATCTCTGCTCAATTTGTGTAGAGAGCAGGAGGAAGCAGGCACACACAGGGTTAATCCAGGCAGCAGGGCCACAGAAGCCCGAGCCTTCCCCCTCCCTCCACTACAGAAGCATTCTGTGCTGGAGGGGCTCTCTGCTCCCACCTGTATTCTGAAGGTGATGAGTCATACAGACCTGACAGCCAGTGAGATAAGGATCAACAGGTTCCCTGCTATAGAAATTTGAGAAGCTGAT
Organism: Phyllomedusa bahiana; assembly: GCA_025379985.1. Lineage (NCBI taxonomy): Eukaryota > Metazoa > Chordata > Amphibia > Anura > Hylidae > Phyllomedusa > Phyllomedusa bahiana. Next base: position 105,740 of record JAODAL010009675.1, on the reverse strand, counting down.
GTAGTACTACTAACAGGGCTAACTCAAAATCAGTAGGACATTTGTAATGAACATATATTGCAAAGCTGCTTGTTTTTTAAAGATCTTTTAATTAAAACCCAATCATTGTAGCGAGACAACCCCTTTAATGAAAAATCCATGCAGCAGTCTCCACTACACAGATTTTCTGTCGGACGGCTTTTTAGACCACTGGCAGTCCGAAAAACATTGAACATGTTTATTCTTTCACCTGGTTTTCGGGCGGAACATGAACATGTCGGTACGAAGGGGGAGGGCTTTTCCCTGCAAACCACAGATAAAAGCCGTTACTGTCTTTCTCCATCCACTCCTGTCTACTTACCATTACCCTCTCAACAGATTTTTTTAAACAGCATGTAGCCTGATGCCTTAGTCAGCTGACAGCCCATCTCATAAGCAAAAGCTGGATTTTGGCAGGCTTTTCAGCAGTGAATGTTGAGTTTAGGAGGTAGTAAAGGAGAAAAAGAACCGATAAGCTGAGGAAGAAGCATCTGTCTCTGATTAGATATATTACAAACTTTCTTATATTTGTTGTTGTTATAACTATGGATTTATGCAAAATATGTTGAAAATGTGTTGGCTATTTAAAGTCTGTAGAGCATTATTAAATACAGTGCATACTAAACATGTTAATGTTTTTTTTTTCCCAAACCAGAGCATGCTGTAATCATGACTTTTCTTTTTTTACATCTTCCCAGCAGCTTCTCTTTGAGACCTGCAAAAAAGACTTAGGTGTTACAAGGTTAATAAAATGCCATTAAAAGTCTAATTAAAAACACCATAAGGCTATGTCTACACAGCATGGTATTCTCGTCAGATTTTTAGTGGATTTAGGATTTAGAATCCAACAAAAATCCGACAATACACAGTTCTGTGTAGACCGCAATGGAAAATCTGTGCTGTAGTCTACACAGAATGGATTTTTTCTGGTCGGTTTCAACCTCTTCTTGACATAGGACATTCTGGTACGTCCTAGCGGGAAGTGCCTTCACGCAAATGGACATACTGATCCTGGACATCATATGGGCCCACAAGCGGGTCCCGCACAATCAAGACATGGGACCAACTGTATATTACAGCTGGCCTCATGCCGCATCACCCGCGGTCGGAGTGCACTCCGGCCGTGGGTGATCAACCCCTTAGCTGCTGCAATTTATTACGATCGCCGCAGCTAAAGCTCTGCTGCTGTCTCTGTACCTGACAGCATGGAGTGTAAGAAAAACTTTTGGGCTGTCTGTGACGACACCATGCCCCACAATGCACTGTAAGCATTACTGGGCATGGTAAGTGACAGTTTCCATAGTGACCAGTACATAACAGTTCTTCAATGTACTGATCTCTATTGTATCAGTGATCTGAAGATCACTGGTGCAAATCCCCTATGGGTAAATGTTTGGTATTGCCGTGTGTGTAACAACCTACCTTATAAATCTGTCACATTAATTAATGGTGAATGGCGTAAAAAAAAACTCAAAAAAATAACAATCACAGAATTGCGATTTATGTTCATTCCGCAGCACATAAAATGGAATAAAAAGCGATCAAAATTTCATATAAACACCAAAGTGGCACCAATAAAAGTGTCAGTTCATCTCGCAAAAAAAAAAAACCCCTTTCACAGCCTCTAAAAACAAAAAAAATAAAATTTTAAATGGCTATCAAAAACACAAGCAAAAAAATTTTTTTTTTAAAACATAATTTTTTTAAAACAAAAAAAAACTATATAAAATGGGTTTCGCCCGTTTTTTTGTTTTGACCCACAAAAAAAAACTAAGCTGTACCCTTGTATACTGAAAAGGTGATTTCGTTAAAAATTAAAAAAAAAAAAAAAAAACACTTATGGTATTTTTTTCCCCGGGCCCATTCCTTCCAAAAACGGTTTTAAAAAACAGATAAAAAAAGCCCTTGGCCCCCCCAAAAATTTTGTTTAAAAACCAAAAAAAAATTTCAACCCATCCTGCAAAAAAAAAAGCCCCTAAAACAATTCCTTTTCCCACAAAAAAAAAAAAAAAGTTAACCGCTTTTCAAACTAGGGGCGATAAAAAAAACCGTGTTTTCCGGGTTTTTTTTTTTAAAATTTGTGTAAAAATAAAATAAAAAAAAATGAAATTTTAAAAATTAAAAAAAATAAAAAATTCAAAAACCCCCGGTTTTTTAAAGGCACAAACCCTGAAAACCAAAAAAAAACTAAAGCCCACAATTTTAAAAAAATGGTGTTTGGATTTTGGGGATGGAAATTTAAAAAAAAAACATTGCGGGTAAAGACATTAGCCTATGGGTGGGTTATTTGAAATAGATTTTTTTTTTTGCCCACAAAAAAAAAATTTTTTAAATTAAATTTTCACTGCATTTTTTTTAAACCCAAAACCCCAAGGAGTAGATTCAAAAGGAAATGTAAATGAATAATACTCTTCTTTTGCTGAATACACTTTTGACTTTAGTTAAAAAATAAAAAAAAAAAAAAAAATTAAAACAGGGTTTGAAAAAAAAAAATTTTTGAAAAAAATTTTTTATGAAGCAGTTGTACTACTAATAACAATTTAATAAACCTTTCTGAAAAAAGGAAAAGTTTAAAAAAATTAAACCCCCCCTTTTAACCCCCCCAGGGGCCTTTTTCCTCTGATCCGAGAATGGGAGATGCAAAACTCTCTTAAATTTTGAGGACATTTTTTAAAGCAAAAAACCCTTAAAAAGGAAAAAAAAAAACATTGCACCCAAAAGGGTTTTAATTTTGCCTACAAAAAACTTTTAAGACAATACCTCTAAAAGGCTCAGTTTTTATTTTAAAATGTACCCTTTTTAAAACTAGGGGAAATGAAAAAATTTTTGCAAAATTTGAATGTTCTAAAAATGGCAACAAAAAAAAATATTTTACTAATCATGACGGGTTTTTAAAATTTTAAAATTTTTCTACCATACAGAGGTGTAAATAAATGGCAAACGGTTATTCCCATTTTTAGAAAGCCCCTTGTGAGAAATACCTTTTTACACATGTGGACAAGATTGTTGGTAACCTTCCGTTAAAGAAAGAAAACCCCACTATAGTCAGTGAAATAACTTGAAACTAACAAAAGTAACTCCGTGTGCAACTGTAGTAACTGTTATTACAGTTGCACGTTATCCAGCAGTTTAAGATCCCATGGGACTGAACCAATCCCCCCGGACATTTGGGAAAGAAAGGGAAAAAATTTAGGGCAAATTGAAGAGACTGATAATTTTGAATTTTAAAAACCCAAAAAACCGAGGACAATTTCCAATGAGATTTTTGAAATTGGGAAACCCAAAAACCCAAAAAACATTTAAAGGGGCCCCATGAAAGAAAACCCGTTTAGGTCTAAAAATCACTTTTTTTGCCCATAAAACAATCAATTTGAGCCCCCTCTTTCAAATTTTTCCAGAAACACTTTTTTTAAAACCCAAAGGGGCACTCTGATTGGTTTCTATGGGGAAAAAAAGTGAGTTTTAAAGGGCCCAGGGCAGTTTTCATTCATGTGGCCCCTAAGGCTATGTTCAGACGGCTATTCACCCGTAAATTTCCCGGGGAAGGATTTCGCCTGCAATTACGGCAGTTTTCGGGGGGGGGGAATGGGGGGGGGGGGTGGGGCCCCCCCTTCCGGGCCCCCATGGGACTTTCTTTAAATCCACGGCGCGTACCCCGCAGGGAAAATTGACATGCCCACTTTTCTCCCCCCCGGGCCCCCGCCGTTTTTCGGAGGGGGAGAGGAGACGGAATCCAAGTTTTCTCTATGGAAACTGTGTATTACCCAAAAGACGGGGGACGGTTTTTCAGCCGTTTTTTAAAGGGGCAGTACGGGAGCGAAAAAAGGGGAACGAAAACCCCGTCCCAAAAATAAGCATGGGGGAAACATAGCCTAAGTGTAACCCCCTTTATCCTGTCACAAATTTTTTGCAAAATGGTTTTTAAAAATTGGAAAAGAGAAAACCACTTTTTGAAACAAATCATAAAAAAGTGAGACGGGAAATTTTGCCAAATAGCATATTGCCCAAAGCCCCCAAAGTTTCTGAAAAAATTTTCCTTTGGGACATGAGGAACAAAACTGAATTTTTTAATTCAAAATCATTTTCTATTTTTATAAAAAGCAAAAAATGAAGAATTAAAAAAAAACATTGTACCAAACTGTGAAAAAAAAAAGAGGAGGCGGGTTAGGGTTTTGGGGGAATTTGCTGCATCGGGAAACGGGGTTGTCCGCTTTTGGGTGCAGGGTGCAATGAAATCTGAGGACAATCAAGGCATTTGGAAGGATAATGTGCTAGCCAGTGTCAAAAAGCTTGGACTCAGTCGCATGTCATGAGTCCTTCAACAAGATTATCATTCAAAACACTCAGCTAAAAACACCCAAGAATGGCTAAGAGCAAAGCATCGGACTATTATAAAGTGTTCTTTTATGAGCCCTGATCCTATTTAATATTTGTCGTATCTCCTTTTCCAGTGCTACCTGAAAGAAAATATGGCACAATATCACAAACAGGTCTATATGCTTGTGGAGATAACCACTACAATATGTACAAATATGCCTGAAAACAGAATTCATGGATGCAAAGAAAAAAGGCACTTACTGTATACACTAATCGATGGTGATCACAATCAGGGCCGCCAACAGAAATTTCAGGGCCCCATACAGCTGAAGCACCTGGGCCCCCCACCCCGTTAAACCCCGCCCCCAGCAACCCGTCCACCCTGCCCCCAGAAAAAAAAAAAAACGGCCTCTAGGACATAAATGCGCCCATTTTACCACATAATACATTGTGCAAAAAAGAATTATATGGTGTAGTACACCGTACCAAGAGAGTCACATATCTGTCTGTCTGTCTCGCACATCTGTCTGTCTCAAAATATCATAGCACAGGGCTAAGTAGCTCCATCCAATCCCCTCCACCAACATACAATATCCCCCGCCCACCCGCATACAATATCCCCCTCCCCCCACATACAATATCCCCCTCCACCGCATACAATATCCCCTCCACCCGCATCAAATCCCCTCCACCCGCATAAATATTCCCCCATCCCACCCGCATACAATATTCCCCCCACCCGCATACAAAAACACCCTTCCACCAGCATACAATATCCCCCTCCACCGCATACAATATCCCCCCTCCAGCTTTTACAATATTCCCCCTCCACATCCGCATAAATATCCCCCTCCCCCAAAAAACAATTATCCCCCTCCACCCACATACAATATCCCCTCCACCCCAATACAATATCCCCTCAACCCACATCAATATCCCCTCCCCCAATACAATATCCCCCCCCACCCACATACAATATCCCCTCCACCTACTTTACAATATCCCCTTTCCCCCCCGCATAAAATTTATCCCCCTCCACCCGCATACAATATCCCCTCCAACCCGCATACAATTTTCCCCCTCACCCGATACAATACCCCCCTCCACCCCAAATACAATATCCTCTCCACCCGCATACAATATTCCCCCTCCACCCGCATACAAAATACCCCACCACCCGCATACATATCCCCCTCCACCCACATACAAAAATCCCCCTCCACTCACATAAAAATATCCCCCCCACCCACTACAATATCCCCCTCCACCACATACAATATCCCCCTCCACCCACATCCCAATATCCCCCTTCCACCTACATACAATATCCCCCTCCATCCACATACAATATCCCCCCCACCCCCCCATACAATATCCCCCCCAAACCCCACATACAATATCCTCCTCCACGTTTCCCTTGGTCACGCCACCTCACCACCTTCAAAATAAACCCCAAGCAAGATATAAAGTGTAACTCCTATCACAGGGTCAGGGTCCCCTCACTCTTACAAATCAAGGGACACATGTACGCTGCCACTATATACTAACGCCGATATAACACCACCATATGGAGACCACATAGTGATCTGACACCAGTTCGGGTCACATCACAGTGAATACAGCACTGATCCAGTAAAAGTAGTAAAAATAACCCCTGAAATCGGGGACTCACCGGAGACGTCTTATCTAATGAGTCGTACTTTTTCCCTTCTCTTCTGCATTTCCGTTCCACCCCCGCCATGATGACTTGTCCCGGCCACAGCTCATCCCTTGCAGAAATTACACACAAATTTTCTTAGAATCCCCAAAATTTTCCAGCATCTCTTACCTATTCCCACCTCTGTACAAACTACCCAGGGTGGTGGAAGCGGGGTAAAAAGCCATATCCTAGAGGCCTATATCCTGAGGGGTTGGAGGTGGGGAGAGGACTAAAACCCCCCTGGAGATAATGCTACAGCATGGGCTGCTGCCCTCTCAATTATATTACCAGGTAGGTAAAAGAAGACCCTAGGTAGGTTGGCAAATGGGCAGGGCCCCAGTGGTAATTAGGGCAGGCCCTATTTAGGTAGGTAGACAAACCCCGGGATAAGTTGGTAGGCCGGCCCCAGGTAGGTTGGTGGGTACCTAGCCCTGAGTCCCCTTTAGTTTGTAGGCGGCCAGGGCCCCCTTTAGCGTTAGGTAGAGTCAGGGCCCCCTTTAGGGTTATCTAGGTAGCAAAGGCCCCCTTTAGAGATAGCTAGGTAGCCCGGGCCCCGTTTAGAGATAGCTAGGTAGCCAGGGCCCCCTTTAGGGATAACTAGGTAGCCAGGGCCCTCTTTAGTTATAGCCAGGTAGCCAGGGCCCCCTTTAGAGATAGCTAGGTAGTCAGAGCCCCCTTTAGTTCATAGGCAGGTATTCAGCGCCCCCTTTAGTTATAGTCAGGTAGTCAGGGCCCCCTTTAGTTATAGCCAGGGCCCCTTTAGTTGTAGCCAGGTAGTCAGGCCCCCTTTAGTTGTAGCCAGGCCCCCTTTAGTTGTAGCCAGGGCCCCCTTTAAATTATAGCCAGGTAGCCAGGCCCCCTTTAGTTGTAGCCAGGGCCCCTTTAGTTGTAGCCAGGCACCTTTCCTTATATATAATAAAAAAAAAAACAACAAACAGCCACTTACCTGGCTCCGGCTCCCGCTCTGGCCGCTCCGAGCTGCCGCCGGCTCCGGACTGCCGCCCTGCATAGGCAGCGCGGTGAAGTGACGTCACCGCGCCGCCTACGTCAGCAGTAGGGGCCGGCGGTTGGCAGGCCCGAAGCCTAACGCCTTCAGCCTGCCAGGGAGAGCAGCGGAGCGCGCCCCTAGTGGCGCTGTTTCTCCCCTGACAACCGCGCAGCCCCGGAGTCGGGGACATTAGTCCCCAACTCCTGGTCCGGTCTCTGAGCGCTCGGGATGCAGGGCCCGGGGGGTGCAGAGACCGGATGCGGCGGCCGGGCCCCGGGGAGCGACGGCACTGCCTCCAGGGCCCGCAGGACCTCGGGGCCCACACTGTGGGCCAGTCCGAGCCTGGTTCGGCGGCTGAGCCGCCGGGCCCCCCCCTTGACTTGAGGAATGGGGGGCCGTTTGCACGGGCCCCCTTTTTCCCCCACCGGGCCCCCCATACGGGAGGACGGTTTACCCCCTGTTTGGGGGGCCCTATCACAATAAATACATTTCTTTATAGTGTATTATAAACTGTTTCTTTACATGAACAAAATAAAGTATAAATAGTTTTGACCAAAGTATAGCTGGAATCTCTTATTAATGGAGTTTGTATGTACAGCTCTGGCCGAAAGCAATCCAGACATAGGGGTGCAGCTGAATTAGTGTAGATTTATGAAGATTTTTGTAGATGGCATTGTGGTAAGCAATATTGTTTTGAGAGTTACAAAACTCTTATCTGAATAGTGCAGTAATTACATGCTTATAATGCCAGTCCATTTATCATCTTTAGACTGATGTATAAGGGCTTGTAATTTTTCAAGGGTTTTCTAGGGCGGGGTGTCAAATGTCCAAACCCGGTTTTTGGGAAAAAACAACTCCACATGCCCCTGTTTTAATTTTATACAAATGCATGATGGGGGTTGTAGTTTTTCCCAACGGGAGGGGCCGCCCTTTTTAAAACCCGTGTTCTAGGGAAAAAATTTTGGGAGCCCCAAGGGGTAAAATATAAATATGCTGGCGTGTGTAAAGGGGGAAAAACATTTTGCCCCAAAACCCGACATCACAAACTGTCCCTTTTTAGGGGTTTATAGTCTGGCGTTTGGAAAACTTTTTTGTAAAAAGTAACAACCACCTCACCTGGTATTGAGATGCACGGGTAATAGGAGGCTCCAAAAGGGATTTCCAAAACATAAAAAGTGTTTTTTCCAGCATCCTCATAAAAATGTTGATTTTATATTATTAATTTTAGCTGGAGCCTTTTGACCTTCCCGACAGACCCCCCCCGGTTTTAAAATCTGACATGTGTCACTTTATGTGAGAATACCTTTTTGACACTTTTACCTTTAAAATTATTCAAGATTGTTTTCTTGGACACATTGTACTTTTTAAATTATAATACATCTTGTTCCATAAATCCTTGTTTTTTTCTGAAAAATATAAAAATATATGACAATTTTTCCAAAAATTAAAATTTTAAGGTTAAAAAAAATTTTGGGTTAAGACAGATGTTATTCCACTCAAAAAATTTATTTTAATTAGCATTACCATATGTTTCTGTGGTTGGCTATCTTTTTTTAAATTTTTTTTTAAACCACTTTGGGGGCTTAAAAATTTTTTATTTAGTCTTTTTTAAAATTTTAAAAGGAAAATTTGCTAAATAGTTTTTTTTTAAAGGGGCCCCAGTCCAGTTCTGACCATGGCTTTTTAGAAAACCCCTATACATGACTCCATGAAAGGGAATTAGACCCCTTAAAGTTTTTAAAAAAAACATTTGGGAAAAGCTTGTCCCCCTTTTTAGATATTTCAAAAAAATTGAAAGTAAAGTGATAGTAAAAATTTCACTTTTTTTGCAGATTTTAAATTTTTTAAATTCATTTTTTCAAAGGGTTTGATGTGACCAGGAAAAATGCAACCCAACATAAAATTTTCCAAGATTTTTGCCTTTTTTTTGAGATACCCCACATGTGGGACTAGGGGCCCCCTATTTGGAAAAAACACAACCCCCAAAATTAGGGGGAGCCCTCCCGGGACTCGGGGTTTTTCATTTTCATTACGTTTTTAAAATTTAGGGCCATTTCGGGTTTGGCGGACCCTAAGGTGCGGGAAAATTTAATAAACCCCCCTTAAAAAGGACCCCATCCCGGGAAAAAACTACCCCCCTTTAAAAGGAAATTATATCGGGGGAAGTTTTTGTGAGTATATGGCCCCAAAACGTGTTTCAAAAAAAAAAATTTTTTTTGGTGTTTTTCTGTAAAAAAGGGAAAAAAAAAAATTTTTTTTCCCAAATAATCTGCAATTTTTTTTAGCTAAAAATGTTTTTTCTTACAGGGAAACCCGGGAAAAAAAAGGGGGCACCCCAAACTGTGTTTGCCCCCCAATTTTTTCCAAGTTCAGCAATACCCAAATTTGGGTTTTAAACTGTTTTTTGGGAAAAGGGGAAGGGGCTTTAGGGGGGGAAAAAGGGAGGGGCTATTTGGTTTTGGGAAAACGCAGTTTTTGGTGGGGCCATGTCGCATTTGCAAACCCCCAAATTTACTAAAACACGGTAAAAACCTTCCAGAAGTTCCCCCAAGAGGTTTAAAGGTTTTATTACTTTTACACAATAGAAATGAGTTTTTAAAAAATTGGGAAAATTTTTTTGTTTTTCATTGGGCTGACAGCCATAACTTTTTTATTTTTCTGTTTAAAGGGCAGATTACAGGGCTTTTCTTGTTTTTTTGCCCGGTTTAGTTGATGTTTTTGTTTTATAACCCTTTTTTAAAATGCTTTGGTGCTTTGAAACACTTTTTATTTTAAATTTTTTTTTTAGGCATTTTTTTTAAAAAAACAGCATTCCTGGTAGTGTTTTTTTTTTTATTTTTAACAGCGGTCACTGTGCGGTTAAAAAATTTACATCTATTTTTACCCCCAGCAGGTTTGATAAAGATTACAGCGGTACACCCAATTTTTATTTTTTTTTTTGTTTTACTGCTTTTTACACAATAAAAACTGATTTAACACTGATAAATGCAAAAGGGGGATGACAAGGGGAAAGAGAAATCCAATTTCATGAATTTCATGTTAAATGGAAAAAAACTTGGGGTTAAAAAATGAAAATGGGGGAAGGAATTTGGGGAAACCTGGTGGACGTAAACTTAATTGTAGCAGCCCGTGTCAGGGCCCGCAGCAGGGCCCAAAACCCAAAAAGGATTTATGGGGGGCATTAAAAGGGGGGATAGAAAGCACATGATGAGAAAATTATTCTCCCATTTACAAGTCACTGGTTAGACCACCAAAAGGAAAAATTTTGTACAGTTTTGGGCAAACCCGTGCCAAAAGGGAAAAACATTGTAGAGGGTTGAACAGGTACAAAAAGGGGGGGCAACAAAAATAAACATAAACATAGAAAGGGATTTCTTTACTTTTAAAAAAGCGTGAGGGCTATGGAAATTTTCTGCCAGAGGGGGCTTTTTAAAGGTGAAATTTAATAACCGAGTTCAAAAAGGGTTTGGGTGGATTTTTGGAGGTAAATAAAATAACAAGTTACAGTGACTGGGTTAAAGGGGAGGGGTTTAAATTTATCCCGGGGTTTTTTTTGATTGCCGATTGGGGGTAGGAAGGGAAAGGGAAATTTTTTTTCCCCTAAAATGGGGACAATTGGCTTCTACCTCATTGGGGTTTTTTGCCTTCCTCTGGATCAACACCTTAGCACAACGGGCTGAACTAGATGGACGACTTGTCTTTTTTTAGCCTTACAAACTATGAAACTATGAAAAACACTTTTATTCGTAAGAAAACACGTTTTTTGCATCGCTGTAGATTGAGAGCCAGAACTTTTTTATTTTTCTGTCTTTTTTGGGGTTGAGTTGATGTTTTTATTGCTATAATTTCTGGGGGGACAAGGCTTTTTGATCGCTTTTAAATCTGTTTTTTGGAAGGCAGGGGGAAGAAAATACTGCAATCCTAGTAGTATTTTTTATTTTTAATAGCGCTCACTGTGTAATATACATGACAAGTTACTTTTACTCTATGGGTTGAGACGATTATGGTGATACCCAGTTTATATAGTTTTTTATGTGGAAGCATATTATTTTTTTAAAAAAAGTGTTTTTATTGTGTAAAACAATATTTATGTATCTTCTGATAGCCATAACTTTTTTATTTTTCCAAATACAGAGCTGTGTAAGGACTTTTTTTGTGGGATGAACTGACGTTTTAATTAGCACCAATTTGGTGTTGATATGAGTTTTTCATGACGCAATTCTGTGACTTTTTTTTTTACGGCATTCACCATAAGGGTTAATTAAGTGAAAGATTTATAGGGTGGGTCATTATGCACGCGGCGATACCAAATATGGGTGCTTTAATTATTTTTAATCATTTTTGGGGCGATTGGCGTTTGTAAAGTGGAAAAAAGGGGGGTGTACATTGTTTTTATTTTATTTTTTGTGTTTGTGTTTTACTTTTTTACATTTTTTTTAAAATTTTTTACACTTTTTCCTTTTTCCCCCAGAAGGGAATTTTGTTCATGTCATTCTTTTCAAAGGGAGCTGAGCGCGTTTGAAAAGGAGTCGTTCTCTCATGTAAACGCTGCTGCTGTTCACACGGGGAAAGCAGTGTAATCCACTGTAATTTTAGATCCATCTTGGGGCCCGACAGAGCGGCCCCCAAGACGGACCCCTAAAGTCTTGTAAACAATTTGAAATTTCCGTGTAAAAACCCTAACAAATATTTCTATAATGCCGCCTGTTTGTCAGTGGTGGCAAAACCGCCATATGTAATCCATAAAAATGTTAAATACTTCTATTTCACTCGTGTTCTCAGTTTGACCTATTGACACTTTATGCAAAATGTTTTACAATATTTCATAGAAAACTGCCCCTTTTTCAGTGATGGAAAAAACCCCCATATGTAATCCATATAACTTTTTCAAACTTTTTTCACTTATTGGGCTTAGTTTACTAATGTTTCACTTTACGCAAATTGTTTTACAATATTTCATAAATAACTGCGGCCCCTTTTCAGTGGTGCCAAAAATGCCTTATCTATCCCTATAAATTTTTAATACTTCTATTTCACTCAGTGGGGTTTAGTTTGGCGCAAAATCGTGCACTTGTACAATTTTTTTTGAAACATAATTGCTAGTCCTACGTCCTACGGGGGGGTTTTAAATTTCAGGACTGAAGGAAGAAAAACTTTGATTTGGTGTTACCGGTTTTCCACCCCGACCACATTTCACAATATTTGATAGAAACAATTCTGTTTCTAATCCAGTTTGGCTGTTGGAAATTAAGGGATTTTTTGAATATCTGTGATCTGCCGTTTTGCAGTACAGTTTCTCAAAAAGAGATGTGAAAAAAAAATCTTTCCTACCTTTTTTTAATTTTTTATCTTTTGGGGCATGGGGGCGAACGCAGGTGTAAGCGAGCAAAGGGGAAAGTAGGGACATGGGGTAGAGGTAGAGAAAGGTATCCTTCCACTGCTGCGGTCAACCGCAAACCCGCACATCGTCGGTTTGGGGCCGTACCCGTCATCGCTGGGGCGGTGCCCCGTGAATCCCATTTAAAGAACAGGTTGCCAAATTTTTCTGCAATGGTTAATGCAACCTGCATCCAGCTTTTACCTCCTTGTCCTCCCAGTCCGGCCACGATGTCTCTCATCATCTCGTCAGCATCCATCCAACCCGAAGTTTAAGGGAGGCCAAATGTCAACTTGAGTACCCACCCTGTGGGGTAATCCCTTTTTCTGAAGAATTTGAGACACAATGAGTTGGGGCCGAAGGCATTTCAAAAATCAAGGGCCCAAAGAGGATGATTTAGCCCTGCTCTGATGCCCAATCGTGATCCCCACCAAGGGGGAGGAAAAAAGGAATTTGGGGCAGTCGCCACACATCCCGAGCGGGGCGGCAGCGCCTTGAAGTGCCTGTTTTTTTAAAAACCCGCAGTCCAGGATTTTAAAAAGTCAGGATAAAGGGAAGTAATCGTGCGATGAAAATGAGGGACACTGTGGCCCCCCACACCCGTGGTCCCCTTTTTCAGAAAAAAAATTTGTTTGGGTTACCCCGCTTAAACCCACGGGACAAGGGGGAAGTTTAAGGGGTAAGGGGCCCCATTTATTTTTTGGGGGGCCTCAAAAAAAGGGAAGGGGGGCCGGTCGCACAAGTCCGCTGAGAAAAAATTTCTCCAAACCCCATGATCGGGGCGGAAACCCCGCCCCCGCTTTACCCCCCGTCGGAAAAGGTCCGGGCCCTTAAATAATGGGCCTTTTTCATAAACCCTCGGGATTCGCCCACGATGTCATTTTTCCGAAATTTAAAATAAACCATCAAAAAGGGGAAGGGAAAAAAAATTTTAAAATTGTTTAACCAACCCCCAACATTTTTCCTAGTCACATGCAGCGAATGCCTAGTTGAAATGGAGGGAACACATGGCAAAAAAAAAAGGCCACAGGGATCCGGGGCTTCCAACCCCCCTTGTCCCACCCTCTTTCTCCACTTCCTCCTCCCCTCTCCCTTTTTTTAAGAAAAAAGCTTTCTTCTCTGTGGTAATCTTTTGGGTTCTGAAAAATTTAAAGGGTTCTGCGGGGTCCAGGACAGGATAGCCCAAGGGCCCCTTTTCAACTAAAATGGTGGATAAAAGACAAATTTCTTCGGGCACTTTTTAATTGTGTGTCAGACGGGTTTTGGGTAAATCTGTGGTAAAAGGAAAAAGGGTAGTCAATGGCCCCATTTCTTTTTTAAAAAGGGTTGGTTAAAAAAACTACTTTTCCCTTTTGGGCCACTTTTTAACGGGGGGTCATGGGGGGGTTTGGGAAGTTTTTGCGGTGGTAAAAGGACGGAAAAAAAGGGAGTCTTTAAAACCACCATTTTGGGGGGGTTTAAGGACATTGATTTAGGCAATGTCCTTTTTCCAAAAATTTGGGGGTTAAAATTTTTTGGGGGGGGTTTTTTTAATGGGGGGGGGTAGACACGGGGATTAATGGGATTAAATTTAAAATTTTTTGGCCAGAAATTTTTTTGGAACCCAGAATTGAAGCCAAAAAATGAACCAGGAAAAAAACCCCTTTAAAAAACCCCTTTGGGGTTAGCCTGTTTTAAAGGAGTCAAACCCCCAACATCCCACTTTTTTATTCCACTATTTCACAACCCCCCCTTTTCCCCAAATTCCTTCCCTCCCTCAAAAACAAACCTACACTGGGCAACACTTCCATTTTCCCCGTCTATCATCCCCCCCACCCCTGTCCTTTCTTTTCCACCTCTTTCCAGCTTTTAAAAACCTTTCTCACAAAAACCCCCCAAAACCCCCCTTTTTGCCCCTATCCCACCCCCCACCTTCTCCCACCCCCTCCCTTTGCTTCTCCTCCTGCTGGGGACCACCCCAAACCCCCCCCCCCCTCACCCGCGCCCCCCCTTTTATTTCACCTCCCCCTTAAAAGGCCAAGAACCCACAAACCCCCTCTTTAACCCCTTAAACTTAAACCCCTTCCCACTCCCCCCGTTTCCCCCTATCCCCATTTTCCTGGAGCTTTGGAAAAAAACGTTCTGTTGGAAACAATTTTTCCCTTTCATCCAATGACCATTTCATCTCCCAAAAACCTATTCCTTTCCTTTTGGGGACTAACAAAACCGGGCCCTGAAAAACCCTCTGACCAAATTTTCCCCTTTGGGGCACCTCTTACGGTGGGCTTAATTTTTACCCCCACCCCCCCCCCTTGGAATTTAAAAAAGGCGGGGGCCCGTCGGCCTTTTTCCCCGTCAAACCTGCTTTTTTTGTCCCCCATTCCACCCCACCTTTCCCTCACCCCTCCCCCCCTTTTCCGAGGTGCACGCCATCCCGGAAACTACCCCCCCTCCAACCCCCAAAGTGGCGTTGTTTTCGTCCCCCAGGCCCTCCACCCCTTTCCCCTTGGGCCCAACTTGGGCTTCCTGGTTTCCTTCACTTTCTTTCTCTGACTTCCCCACTATACCCAAGGGGAGATTTCAACATCCCAATCGCCCAACCCCCGCCCCACTATTAACAAACTCCTTTCTCTCTCCTTTTCCCTTTTGGGCCTCACCCAGTGGACCTCGGACCACCAAAAAGATGGACACACCCCTTTGGGACCTATCTTCACCCGCCTCTGCCCCCTCTATCAACCCCTTTTAAAAAACCTCCCCTTCCCCCAAATCTTTAAACCAAAAATTTCTGCTCCCCCTTTTTCCCCCAATTCCACCCATCCCACCCCTTTGGCCCCAAAATCTTTTTACTCCCCCTTTAAAAAAACCCTGAAACCCCTTTAAAACCCTGGGCCACTCTCTTTTTAATCTTTTTCTCCCCTCTCTCCCAATCCCCTAATTGCTGACCCAAAACCCCGCCACCACTTTTCCAAAAACCACAATCACCCCACTCTTTTGCTGTCCCCCCTTTCCACAAAACCCCAAAAACCCGCAAAATCAACAGACAACCCGGGAAACACTCCTCCCCAAAACCCCTAAGGGGCGCTTTAAGATTTTGGCCTGCCGCCACTGGAAAGGGAAAACCCCTCCACGGGCTAAATTCCCTTTTTAAAACCCAAATCACTCATACTTTTAAAATTCTGCACTCGCTTTCCCCCCCAAAAAGGTTTAAACTTCACCCCCTCATATCCCCCTGCCCTTCCAAAACCCCCAGAAAACCCTGTTAAAAACCCTTTTCAATGCTTCCCCCGGGCCCTCCACCAACCCCCCCCCCCTCTCTACTCTCAGCAGTTTGCCCTTCGCCATTTCCTTCAAAAATAAGTAAAATCTCATCGGGGCAAAGTTTCCCCCTTTCAGTCCCCCCCTTGTCTCAATTCCTGCAGTGCCCCCCACACCCCACCTTTTTAAAACCTGTCATAAACTATTCCCCCCTAACTTCCTTCTTTTACTTTTCACTCTTTCCCCAACGCTCTCCACCCCTACTGTCCAAATCCAACCCCCACTACCTGTAATCTTGACCCACCCCATCCCCCTCCCCTGACCTTATTTCTGTCATCACCCAGCCCTCGCCCATCTCTTAAAACCCATCATTAAACCCCGGCATTTTTTCCTTCCCCTTTAAAATCGGCCATCAAACCCCTCCTTAAGAAACCCTCTTTGAAACCCCCTTTTTCTGTCCCCAAATATGCCCCCTCCACTGCTTTCCAAAAATCCTCTAAAAATCCCCTTTAGCACACGCCATCTTTCAAATGGCCTCTTTTATCTAAACCACCAACTCTTCCTTCCTTTTACCCAATGCAATCTTGGGGGTTCTGACCCCCACCACTTACAAAAAACCCCCCTAAACCAAAGTCACCAATTCCCCAGCAACTGCCAAAAACCCTCCCCCACCTCTCTTTTCTTCTCCTCCCCCGACCTGTTTCCCCTGCCTTTTACACCGTTTGACCCATCACTCCCCATACAAAATTCCTTTTTCCCTCCCCCGGGATCACCCGGGGCTTGGGCCCCTTTCCCGGGTTTTCCTCCCACCCCCATTTATGGACCCTTCACGTCTCTTTACTCCCCCAAACCCCCCCCTTACCCCTTTCCCCGCTCTTTGTTTTGGGGCCCCCAGGGGGTTTTTCCGGGCCCCCTACCTTTTTCTAAACTACCCTCCTTTTTCGGGTCAACTTAAAACCCCTCGCCCTGGCCCTTTTAAAAACCATCCCGTATGCTCTACATCTCGGCCCCTATATTAAAATCTCTTCTCTCCCCGGAACCCAGACTGTCTTTTCCATAATCCCTCCTTCTTCTCCCCCGTCCCCCTAACCTTAAACCTTGGGGGGAAAACTGAAAAAACAACATCTTCCCCCCGCCCCCTCCAATTTCCCCCCACCTGATTTCTTTTCCCCAGTCAATGGCAAAAACTTTTCATACCAGCCCACAAATTCCCCTGCCCTTGGGATAACCCTTGCCTCCAATCTGTCCTTCAAACCGCACATCCAAACCCGCACTTCTGCCTGCCGCCTCCACCTGAAAAATATCTCCCGTATCCGCTCATTCCTTAACTTCGAAAGCACAAAAATGCTTGTCCATGCCCTCGTCATCTCACGCCTAGACTATTGCAACATCATTCTCTGTGGCCTCCCAGCTAGCACCCTCACTCCCCTCCAATCCATCCTTAACTCTGCTGCCCGTCTGATTCACCTCTCTCCTTCTGCCAATCCCTTCACTGGCTTCCCATTGCCCAGCGAATCCAGTTCAAGTTAGTAACCTTGACCTACAAGGCTCTCCATGACCTCTCCCCTCCATACATATCTGCCTTAATCTCCAGATATCTCCCCTCACGCAATCTCCGCTCCTCACAGGACCTTCTCCTCTGCTCTCCCCGTGTCAACTCCTCACATAACCGTCTCCAAGACTTCTCCCGTGCTTCCCCCATACTCTGGAACTCACTACCCCAACACCTCAGACTCTCCCCCAATCTCACCAGCCTCAAAAGCAACCTGAAAACCCATCTCTTCAGGATTGCCTATACACAACAATAACCCCACCACCAGTACACCGGCCCACAAACATGTCTGCCCCTCACCTCCTGTCTCTAACCACCTTCCTTTTAGATTGTAAGCCCTCACGGGCAGGGACCTCTCTCCTTCTGTACCAGTTGTTAGTTACTAATTTGTCACCTTTGTACTTGTTTGACCTATGTTATGTATGAAACCTGAATGTACAGCGCTCTGGAACCAAGGGCGCTCAAAAATAAATAATAATAATAATAATAATAATAATAATAATAATAGACAGGTTTAAGGTTCATGCTGCGGTCCAGGACAGGGATAGTCAATGTCCAGTTCAACTAAAATGGTGGTTCAAATAATACTGCCTTCTGGCACTTTTTAATTTGTTGGTGATGCAGGTTTTAGGGTCATGCTGTGGTACAGGACAGGGATAGTGAATAGTCTGTGAATTTTTTTTCTGTGACTCTTGTTGCCGAATTGTTTTGCCTAAGATGTAGCACGTATCCAGTTTACTGTTGTGGATGTTAATTCCAGCTTCTCCTCACCTGTTTGGGTGTAAGAATGAAGCTGTTGTTCCTCTCCCATAGACTTTAATGGTCATCGGCGATAATCTGCTATGATAATTGACGATATCGACTATCGACTCGATAATGATTGTTGACACAATCGCTCTTTACTACAAGTGAGTTACCGTCATACTCTGTTTAGAATAAAACAAGCCTGAAATGGAATGGTCCAACTATTTCAGGCTGTAAATTTACATTTCCATTGCAGCCATGGCAGCTTGCACCCGTGCAATTTATTTCATATTGTTTGTCGGTGCTGATCCTTTATGTCTTTTTTGGATTCTGTTCTGTTGATATGTGATAAGTTGTTGCCTGCTCTGATAAACTTTGATAAACCCTCTATAAACTATTGTTCACCAATGACAGTATGATAATTTAATCTATTCTTCTTTTCTTAGTAGGCTTGTTATTATGATACTGGAGGAGTGAATTTAACTTAGCCGACTGAGCTATTGTTCTAAAGCTGCCATTGGAGAAGTCTTTATTTACTGTCTTTATTTACACCTGCATTTCCATACAATAGAAGTGTAGCTGTGAATTGCAAATTTATCATCAAGGTCACTGACTGATGGTGAAATTTCTCTAAGTGAGGACTCTCCTTTGTCCCAGTGAATAGATCTGATCTCAACACATGGACAAAGGATAGTCACTTATTTATTCAGAAACTGAGATGGCATAAATTCTATAAACAGAAGGACTAAAGAGAATGCCAACAAGTGGGCATTTGGTAAAATAAGTTGAAGTCCTTGAAAATAATTATAGAGATATAGTGTTTCTAAGGTTACTACAGTAAGTGACCCAGATGAAAGGGTATGGTATAAGGGTATGTTCATATGAGAAAGAAAAGTCCACGATGGCCAGAACCAAAAACGAATAAAAGTTGAGGGATTTTATTAAAAAAATAGCCAGTAAAGTGCAGTAAAATGACCAATGCGCTTATTCGTAGCGACAGTCTAATGTGCTAATAACCTTTTAGGGTGCTTTCACACGGTGCGTTTTTGACGTGTTTTTACCGAAATTTTTGCCGTGTTTTTGTGCAGCAATGTACAGCATTAATTGCTGTGCCTTCCTGCACAAAAAACGCGTCAGAAACGCGTCAAAAAAAGTGTCAAAAATGCACTTTGTGAAAGCACCCTTATAAAGTGTGGTTAAAACCCAATTAATAATAATTAAAACATAGATTGACCACATATGAGATCCACATACTTTTCATCAAGCGCATCAGTGAGCACAATACCTAAGCAGCATTATGAGTGTTTCTAGCAGCGTCTCAGCAAGAAACAGGAAACTGGCGGACACTGGAGCATGCTATGAAACGCAAACATCAGCTCACCAGATATGTGTCATAGATGGAGTAGAACATGTGTTCCAATATAGGAGTGTGCACCTGAAGAAACCATTACGCTTAATCAGCCCGGAACATGCGCACATGAGGCCCGAAATCCAAAATGATAGGTAAATACCAAATGACAAGTCAAAGAGCTGAACATACATGACGTTATACAAAAATATGTACAATGTCCTATCTTTACATATCAAAATACATAGACATACAGACCTAATGTGGCAAGAATCATACTATGGAAAACTATTGTGGAATCTCAATAAGGGATAAAAACAGATGTTAAAGCAAAAGACAATAAAAACAACAGACTTTGAGGCGCAGGAGAATTAATATTCTAGAAAATATAATGTGGACAGATCTAATAGTGGAACATAATTTCTCTGCGATGATTTAATCCTTTGGGAATAATAATGTCCAGTGTGAGCATCCAAAATGCCTTTCTGTTGTTTAATGTATATCCTGAGTCGTGGACTCCTATGGGTTTGAGAATCCTCTCAACACCCATGATATGTAATCCAGTGGTAAAATAATTATGGCAGTCTATAAAGTGTTGGGCCATATTCGATTAATTACGTCGTGTGGTGTTGGTTATGTCGTTAAGATGCTAGAAAAACCACACTTTTAATTTGCGTGTGGTACTTCCTAGATTGCAGAGGGTACAAGAGATCCAATATATTACAAATTGTGAATTACAATTGATATAATGCAAAATAGAAAAAGATTTAGACCTGGTCGGAGTTGATGAACTGTTTGGATGGCGTTGCAAAGCCACAGGTTCTACAGGGGTCACTATCAAATTTAATAAAACCTTTATGTTGTAGCCATGTTTTCTGAGCTTTGGATGTCAAAATCATATTGGGTGCTAACACATTGCCAAGTGTCTTCGATTTCCTGGAAACCATTCTGCATCCATTTTGCAGAACCGCATCCAGTATCTCATCCTCCCTTAAAATAGGGAGATAGTATATAATATTTTTAATGGCATTAAAATGATGGCTATGATTTAAGACTAATACAGGTTGTGTGGTATTGTGGGTATTAAGTTTGCTTGGGCAGCGACATAGCAAATTATCTTGAGGATGTTTATCGACCATATTGACAGATCTGTCTAGTTTCCACTGGGGATAAACCCTGGATTTTACTCTACAACAGATGAATTGTTGTTCCTGAACAAAATTAGGTGACAATCTTACAGATGATCTATTACAATCGCACCATTTTCAGCGTTTCCAACCAATCAGGTCTGTGGATAGAGGGGGGTGAGGGTGCTTCAAAGACTACTTTTTTCCAGCACTTTTCAATGTGTTGGTCATGCAGGTTTGAGGGTCATGCTGCGGTCCAGGACAGGGATAGTCAATGTCCAGTTCAACTAAAATGGTGGTTCAAAGACTCCTTTTTCCGGCACTTTTTAATCTGTGGGTCATGTAGATTTAAGGGTCATGCTGCGGTCCAGGACAGGCATAGTCAATGTCCTGTTCAACTAAAATGGTGGTTCAAAGACTCCTTTTTCCGGCACTTTTTAATCTGTGGGTCATGTAGATTTAATGGTCATGCTGCGGTAAAGGACAGGGATAGTCTATGTCCAATTCAACTAAAATGATGGTTCAAAGACTCCTTCTTCCGGCACTTTTTAATCTGTAAGTCATGAATGTTTGAGGGTCATGCCGCGGTATAGGACAGGCATAGTCAATGTCCTGTTCAACTAAAATAGTGGTTCAAAGACTCCTTTTTCAGGCACTTTTTAATCTGTGGGTCATGCAGATTTAAGGGTCATGCTGTGGTCAAGGAAAGACGTAGTCAATGTCCTGTTTAACTAAAATGGTGGTTCAAAGACTCCTTTTTCCGGCACTTTTTAATCTGTGGGTCATGTAGATTTAATGGTCATGCTGCTGTCCAGGATAGGCATAGCCAATGTCCAGTTCAACTAAAATGATTGTTCAAAGACTCCTTTTTTCCGGCACTTTTTAATCTGTGGGTCAGACAGGTTTAAGGGTCATGCTGCGTTCCTTGACAGGCATAGTCAATGTCCAGTTCAATTAAAATGGTGGTTCAAAGATTACTTTCTTCCGGCACTTTTTAATCTGTGGGTCATGCAGATTTGAGGCTCATGCTGCAGTCCACGACAGGGATAGTCAATGTCTAGTTCAACTAAAATGGTGGTTCAAAGACTACTTTCTTCCGGCACTTTTTAATCTGTGGGTCATGCAGGTTTGAGGGTCATGCTGTGGTACAGGCAGGGCCACCATCAGAAATTTTGGGGCCCTCTATAGCTGGAGCGTCTTGCCCCTCCGCCCCCCCGGCCTACCCAACCTCCTTCCTCCCCCTCCCCCTTCGTCCCCAATCCCGGCTGTCCCGACAGAGTCCCACTCATCCCCCGTCCCCCACCCATCGCCACCCCAGAAAAATCTAAAATTGTTTTTGGGGTCACAAGAAAAGAAAATGCAATTGTGCCATTTTTTGGGGATTTAGTTCTTTCTGGGTTATACAAGGTCCAGCAAATACCTCCACATGTTACCACTATAATGTTACTGGCAAAGCCAGTATACCCAGACCAATATTCCCAAGCAACAATATATAAATTCTAAATAATACCGCCACCTATCACTACCATATACTGACTAGTCCCACCATAATGTTATTGAATAAGCCAGTATACCAAGACCAATATCACAAAACAACAACAATATACAAGCACCTAATAATATCGGCACATCATCACCACATATCTCCAACATAACAATACTGAATAATACCGCCATACTGTTAGTGATTATAAACCATCACACCAAAACCAATATTTCCTCCATACAGTGACCCTATAGTGGTAGATACCAGGTACACAGGTGCTTTGCAAATAGTTTACTTACATTTAGGGCCTCACAGGCAACGTCGTGTCTGATGAGTTGTTCACTTTCCCTTTTCTTCTCTATTCGGTCCAGACCTCCATGATGACTTCCTCCGTCCACCACTCGTCCCTGTAGAATTTACAACACAAACACCTGAGACTCCTCACTTTTTTTTATCATTTTCCCAACTGAGTGCCCCCTCCCCCCATGTACAAACTCCCCATTTATAATGGCCCACATGGTAAGAATTACCCCTGGTAATTATGGGGCTGCCCCAGTCGGTATGTAGGAACAACGGGGCCCACGGGCGATAGCTTGGCACCCACCGGGCAGTAACTAGGTAGCTTGGGGAGACGTAGGCAGCTTTGGGCCTCCGGGCGGTAGCTTAGGGTTCCCATGTAAGTACAATGGGGGACCCCTGTAGCTTAGGCTACCCCTGTAGGTAGAATAGGGCCCTCTGTAGATTAGGGCCACCTGTAGGCAGAATAGTCCCCCCTGTAGATTAGGGCCCCTTTGTAGGCAGAATAGTCCCCCCCTGTAGATTAGGGCCCCTTTGTAGGCAAAATAGTCCCCCCCCTAGATTACAGCCCCCCTGTAGGCAGAGTAGTCCCCGCTGTAGATTAGGGCCCCCTGTAGGCAGAATAGTCCCCCCCCCCTGTAGCAGAATATTCCCCTCTGCAGGCAGAATAGTCCCCCTGTAGCAGAATAGTCCCCCTGTAGATACGCCCCCCTGTATCCCAAATAGTCCCCCTTGATAGGCCCCTGTAGCAATATCCCACTGCAGGCAGAATCCCCCTTAGCAGATAGTCCCCCTTAATATGGCCCCCTGTTGCAAATAGTCCCCCCTGTAGATTAGGGCCCCCTGTAGGCAGAATAGTCCCCCCCCCTAGGCAGAATAGTCCCCCCCTGCAGGCAGAATAGTCCCCCCACAGGCAGAATAGTCCCCCCCTGTAGATTAGGACCCCGCTGTAGGCAAATAGTTCCCCTCCAGTCTTAGGGCCCCTGTAGGAAATAGTCCCCCCCCATCTTTGGGCCCCGTGGGCAAATAATTCCCCCCAGTCATTAGGGCCCCCTGTAGGCATAGTTCCCCCCACCCAGTTATTAGGGCACCCTATAGGCATAGTTCACCCCCCCAGTTTTTAGGGCCCCCTATAGGCATAGTCCCCCCCCCAGTTATTAGGGCCCCCTGTAGGCATAGTTCCCACCCTCAGTTATTAGGGCCCCCTGTTGGCATAGTCTCCCCCCAGTTATTAGGGCCCCCTGTAGGCATAGTCTACCCCCCAGGTATTAGGGCCCCCTGTAGGCATAGTCCCCCCTCTTTAGGGCCGCCCCGTAGCTTATTACTTACCTGGCCACGCGCTCCCGGCCCCAAGGTTTGGGGCCGAGACCAGGAAGCTCGGCAGGCGTCGCGATAACGTCACTCACATTGCGCCGCCTGCCAGCTATGTATGGCAGGGAGCGCACAGCTCTCCCTGCTCCGCCGTTCATCTTAATTGTATGCGCGTCGCACGGACACACATACAATTAAGATACCCTCTGTGAAGCAAGGGGGCGGCGGGCCCCCCTGGCTTCACAGACCGGTACCGGTAGGTACAGGACAGGGATAGTCAATGTCCAGTTCAACTAAAATGATGGTTCAAATAATACTGCCTTCTGGCACTTTTTAATTTGTGGGTCATGCAGGTTTAAGGGTCATTCTGTGGTACAGGACAGGGATAGTGAATAGTCTGTGACTTTTTTTCCTGTGACTCTTGTTGCCCAATTGTCTTGCCTAAGATGTAGCCCGTATCCATTTAACAGTTGTGGATGTTAATTACAGCTTCTCCATCCCTGTTTGGGTGTAAGAACGAAGCTGTTGTTCCTCTCCCATAGACTTTAATGGTCATCGGCGATTATCTGTTATCGGCTATCGGATATTGACATGATAATTGCCGATATCGACTATCGATCCAATAACGATAGTTGACACAATCGCTCATCACTACTTATATTATATATTTTTATTGAAGTTACAAAAACCTTGCGGGTAAGACCATAAAACTTTGTTTTCTGAGGCACAGTATATGTAGATAAGCCAAAAATATCTAAGCTGAGAAAAACCCTTTACTGATCCACTGGTCAACAGTGATTTTGTTGCCAATTATTTGAAAGTGATTTTAGGGTAACTTTATGGTTCTGAATTTGAACATGTCATCAGTTTTGCTAGATTGGCTCTAGTTTTTGAGATAATGTACAATATGTCAATAAACAAAAAAAACCTCAAAATGTTAATGGAGACTCATTCACATGAAAATGAGAAAAACATAAGAAAAGGAATCACAAAAATTCATTTTCACATTTGATTCAGCACGTAAAACAAGAAGAAAAAGTCTCCTTAAAAAATCACAACTAACGTATGTAAAAATGCTGCTTGCATGATTTTTCTCTTGTGTGGATCTTCAGGACAGTCATGCTGGAGATTCCAGCAGTAGTCTGCCGTCATGTGTGTGTCCCATCTGCCTTCATACCTTTCTTCCATCACCTTAAAGGGGTTATCTCATCTCAAAGTTTCATAGGATGCATAATAATAATAATCTTTATTTATATAGCGCCAACATATTCCACAGCACTTTACAATATAGAGGGTATAAGCACAGACAAACAAGACATTACATTGTAAAAAAAGCTACTTACAAATGAGACACGAGGAGTGAGGGCTCTGCTCGCAAGAGCTTACAATCTATTAGGGTGTATGGGTGAAACAAAGGGTGACAAGTGCTTGGTTTACAATGGTCCAGCCATGTGACATAAATATGGGGTAGTATACATAAAAAAGTGGATGAGCCTGCCATCCCAACCATACATCTATATACAGATAAGTGCCTGTGGGTGCCGGAAGTGCAGGAAGTAACAAATGTGTGACAGAATTTGGGGGGTTAACAATTAGGGATCTTGGTAGGCTTGTCTAAGAAGATGAGTTTTCACAGCACACTTAAAACTGTGAGGGTTGTGAGTGTGCCTGATCACATGGGGTAACATGTTCCAGAGAACTGGTGCAATACGTGCAAAATCTTGGAGACGGACATGGGTGGTTCGGATGAGTGAGGTGTGTAATGTTAAATCAGTAGCAGAGCGGAGAGACCGGGTAGGGTGGTAGACAGAGATGAGGGAGGAGATGTAGGGAGGAGCAACACTGTGGAGAGCTTTATGGGTGAGAGTGATTAGTTTTTGCTGTATTCTGTCCTGAATAGGCAGCCAGTGCAGAGACTGACACCGGGTAGAGGCATCAGTATAGCGGCTGGAACGATAGACAAGTCTGGCTGCTGCATTCAGGACAGATTGAGAGGAGAGAGTTTACAGAGAGGGAGACCGATAAGCAGGGAGTTGCAGTAATCTAGATGAGAAAGAATAAGAGCCACAATAAGAGTCTGGGTTGTTTCCATTAATGAAATTGTGCTGCTTTGCTCTGTCACTTCCTGGTCAAGCTGTCTGTAATTAGCATATGAGCTCTGTGTATTCAGACTTCTGCTAATTAGATAAATCTCATGCTGTCAGGACCAGGGAAGTTTCCTAGTTAACATAAACAGTAGTAATTATTGGCTTTTGTCTGAAAGATCAAATAACAAACAAGCTCTCACTGTCCAGAGTTCTGTGCTGTGACCAGTGTGATGAAGTCACTCCCTGCTATCAGATAGAACAAACAGCAGGGGGGAGAAGTACACCGGTCGGTCACTTGGGGAACCAGAGAGAGCACAGAAGGTGCTCATTGTAGCTCATTAACAAAAAAAATGAACAACACAATATATTTGGAAAACATCTTTATTTAGAGTTCCCAACATGTTGAAAGCTAATCTTTGTAGCGAGAAAACCCCTTTGATATCCTTGTTCCTCGCTATAGTCATCAAGATTGTCCGGAAATCTATGAAGATGGCTTTGGAGATAGTGAACCTTTATGCTCATATTAGTCCCCAAGTTTTTGAAGTTTCTGAGCATGTTTTGCACAAGTTCTTCATAGTTATGTGCCTTACATTTACCCAAGAAATTCTTCACAACACAGGCAAAACTGCCCCAGGTAGATGCTTCAATGTAGTTCATGACTTTTATGAACTCCAAATTGTTTATGAGCTTCTGAATTCTAGGACCATGAAAGATTTCGGCTTTTAATTTTTCACTACTGAGTCCAGGTAATGATTTCCAGATTTATTTGAAGCTGTCTCCATTTTTGTCCAATGCTTGGACAAATTGCTTCATTAAACCAAGCTTTACGTGGAAAGGTGGAGGAATGGCTCTTTTATGATATCATCTGCTCCTACAGTGAAGCTATTTCTTGATGGCCATTAAACATTTTTCCCAGTGATTTTGCCTTTCTCTGCTATCTCAAATGCAGATAAAGCAAGGGAATTCAAATTAAAGTTAAAAAATAAATATGTATATAACATTTAATATGTATGATATTAAAGTTATAAAAACACAATCAGAACAATATAAAATGAATAAACATGCAAAATTATAGAGCTCACAATCGATTTACATGTAATTTTAGGATTAGACGCTACACTTCAGAGGTATTCTGTATCTAAGAAACTAGAGCCAATTTGGGAAAACTGTTTTCCGATTTAGATTCAGCATGCCAAATATAAAGTGTATTCATTCAAATATCCCCGGCAACAAGACAAATTTTTTTTTTGTTGGGCTGTGACATTTTTTGGCATTGGAAGCACTGGACATGCAGAGGTTAATGAACACCTGCAGATAAATAAATATGTATATAACATTTAATATGTATGATATTAAAGTTATAAAAACACAATCAGAACAATATAAAATGAATAAACATGCAAAATTATAGAGCTCACAACCGATTTACATGTAATTTTAGGATTAGACGCTACACTTCAGAGGTATTCTGTATCTAAGAAACTAGAGCCAATTTGGGAAAACTGTTTTCCGATTTAGATTCAGCATGCCAAATATAAAGTGTATTCATTCAAATATCCCCGGCAACAGGACACATTTTTTTTTTGTTGGGCTGTGACATTTTTTGGCATTGGAAGCACTGGACATGCAGAGGTTAATGAACACCTGCAGATAAACAAATTCAGCATATTTCATACATGTTCTGACTGAATAAGGCTGAGTACATGCTGCGTTTGACCTTACGTCAAAACATATACGTTAAACGTATACCAAACGTGCACTGTTTTGAGCATATGTTTGACATCTGTTTATTTATTTTTTAACTAGCTATTCTACTGGCTGTCACTCGTTTTTCCTTTCAGTTTGATTGGGTAGGTTTGTTTATATATTTTATGACGGATACAAACATATACGTTTACAACATGGGCACAAACACTACTATCCATTTTTCATTAACATACATTGTAAAAAATAAAGTATACTATACCCTATACTTTTTTTTCAACTTAAAAAATAGCAGCGCCCTGCGTCCTCCACCTGTTAACATTAAACGCATATATGACGGAAAGTGTAAAACTGGACACTATGTCAATGTACATTGCACATCCCTCCACCTGTGAGTCAATGCACACCTTAATGCATCCGTTTTTATCTGCGCCAGAACGGATCCATCATCCGTTTAAAAAAAAACTGAGCATAACTTGACAGAAGACTGAAGCAGTTCAGCTGAAGTCTGTCCATTGCCTCAAAAACTGCAGTTTGTCTGCTGTGGTAAATTACATATTTTACTTTGTAGAGAGATGGATGGGAATCAAATCCCAGTCCCATAATTAATTTTTTTGGTTGTATTCACACATTGCTGCTGGCTTTTTAAAATTGGTGCAAAAACAATGTGTTTTTGTCATGATTTAGAAAAGTACAGCAAAAACTACAACCTGTGAACACCATGAATGATGTATTCAGTGCAGTTATGCTTAGGTTTTCCTTATCATCTTTAATAAGAAGAAGATTCATTAAATAAAATGGAAAATGTATTGTTGTCATTTTCAGACAGTTTATAATAATCCTAATAATAAAAAAAGTAATGTATAGATCAGTCTTCTGCTATAATATATTATGCTTTTGCTGTTACATACATTATATATGACATTACACATCACTGTTTAAATTTTTAAGCAGATATCAGCTTATTACATTTAACAACGTGCCACTAGACATTTTATGGCATTTAATTATAAACTTACAGTGTTTAACCTTGGTTGGAGATCAGGTTAACACAGTTGGACTTGTCTCCGCACACAAAGTCCCACTATCTTGAGAGCTAATATATCAGTTTGCAGAGAGGCCGTGATCTAATCACACACACTCTCTGTCAGTATCTCTCACAGTCTTGTGAGATCATTTACCTAATTCTGGAATCTCGCTAATTAAACTTGCAGCACTTATCATACTTGTGGATTAGGGATAGTCCTGCTGAACAATGATTGGAAGGACATTCCCTCTCACTTGTGTCTCCAGTCAATGTGGATAATTAAATCATGCCTCACAGTTTTTTTTTCTTAGAGCTCAAGGGTTAAGTACAACAAAAAGGCCCAGATAAGTCTCAATTATGGGAGGTCCTCCTTGTTGAAGTTATAAAGCTCATACTTGTCCTGTGTCATTTTCCAAACCCTATGCCTTGAGGATGGAGGAATTAGCTAGGGAGAGCATCAGCTTGCTGGCCAAGCCAGGTGTGGATAGTGGGACCCCAACTTTATCCTGTACAGGAGCCATATTTATAATGTTAAAGTCTGCTTTGGGAGCCGGGCTTCTCAATTTTCCGTGGGCATTCAACAAGGCAGGTGGGATGCAAACAGCTGTCATGGTGGAAATGGTAAGTAATGGTCTTTGGTTGTACATCCAGATTTACCCATCAGGGTTCAATTATTCATTCAAGCAGACTCGATGCCCATTAGGGTTGCTATACATTTTGATGTTTGTCCCTGTAGATGTGTGACAACATGGCCTCATTTGTTTGCATTTGCTATTATCAATCTCCGTCTCTTCATTATGGACATGCACACAGATAAGCTATGTGACCTATCTTTGGTAAGTGGGCATTATGGGCCACATGTATAAAAACTGTCTAGGTCTAAAATTCACTTTGTTGCCCCTTTCATTTTTTCCAGAGCACTAGATGAAATGAAAGGGGCGCTCTGATTGGTTGCTATGGACAGCAAAGTAAATTTTAAACCTAGACAGTTTTCATACATGTGGCCCTATGTCTTTAATTCTTCATTAACCCATTGCTTGTGACTAAGCCTTGTGCCAAAAATCTAGCTCCTTTCTGCTTTTTAACCCATATAATGTATATATTGTCTGACAACTGAAAGTTTATATACTACATAAGGTTTAATATAAAGGAATATCCATGTGTTCTCATGGGAGTGTCATGTGTGTTAATTTCTCAAGAAGGACAAAATAAAGCTAAAGTGCTTGTTACATTTTGCTTGTATAATATCAGTTTGGTTTCTGTGGCCTGAACTCAGAAACTGTTTTTACAATGCACATCCTTCATTAATTAGGGGCTTTTTGTAGACTTTAAGTAAGAATATAATGTCCTCTTTCACCAAGACTACAATCCCATGAGATTAGAATTTAACAGGCCATATCTCAGCAACAACAAATGTTCATGGTGGCAAGTATTTAACCAGACCTTTATGGCATATCCACTTGGCTGTATGGGGCCTGAAACGGTTAATAGATGACTTACTGCAGACTGACTGATGTTAATAGATGACTGATGGAATGTGTATTTCACATTCAAGAAGACAGGCTACAATTTACTAGTCGGTAACATCGGCAACCGGGGCAACAAAATCGTCAGAGATCCAAGCTTGATTCATTTTGATAAATGTCAAACGATCCACATTCTTGGGGGGAAAGACAGATATGTTTGTCAGTTAACCCACCCCTATTTTGAGATAGGTGTGGGTCATCAGACATTTATGTCATAGATTCTGTAGATATGAGTGAAATTTCTTGCTTAAATTTACACTAAACTCCATCCATGAGTGTTCCTCCACTTCATGCAGCATCAGCACTAGTATGCAGCAGAACATCAGCAGTGTAAAGTCTACATATTTTGCTTTTTTTATATTGACCCAGGCACATAAGTTGTTTATTATCTGATTGTGTTGTCTTTAACTTATGAAAAACTTCATTATTAGGTGTTTGCTAAATAATTTCCTTCATAAAGTTACCATGTTCTGCACGACACAACTCATTTTTGTATGCAGTGTAAGCTGTAGGACCGCTTCATTCTTCTCTGATTCAGTTCCTTATTTTTACTCATGCCAGTTCCCTAATAGGACTGCATTTGGAATATTGGGAGATATTTTTAATCTTGTCTGAGACAGTACAAACAAATCGGGCAGTCTAAGCGTGTGCCAAACATATCACAAACTTGTGGCGCATTTAGCCTCACAAGGGATTTGAACTTGGAATTCAAT
This sequence comes from Phyllomedusa bahiana, assembly GCA_025379985.1. NCBI lineage: Eukaryota > Metazoa > Chordata > Amphibia > Anura > Hylidae > Phyllomedusa > Phyllomedusa bahiana. The sequence goes on along the minus strand of JAODAL010009675.1, from coordinate 75,185 downwards.
GAGGGTTCTTTGTGGAATCAGATTCCGTGTCTAAATCAGAGTACAATCTGCTTCCCATTCACTGCAAATGGAAATCTGTGTATTTATGCAGAATCTTCCAACACAGATTTAAAATCGATTCCATGTCTGACTGTTCATGCGTAGTTAAACCCCAACAAAAATATAGCTAATCTATGTAAAAAAAAGTGGAGAAATTCTTAATTTTAATGGAAACTAAATTGTTGCCGATTATACATCTGGGGACATCTATATGTCTCTACTGCAGTGCTGACTCTTTAGTAAAAAAAATATAAGATAATGCATACTTACTGTATGTAAATCTAACCTATTTTTTTTAGAATAGTTCAACTTGAGTAGAGTGTATTAACACTTATGGTTATAATCAATGAACATTTATAACTACAACAACCAAGCAGTGAGATGAAAACACAATACATATACAATTTATTTTATAAAGTGACTAGTTAAGTTACTTTATATTATAAAATGACTTAGTAAGTCTACTAATTAAAGGTTTCAATTCCTTTTACTTCAGTTATGGAAGATCTGTTCCTCCATATGTCTTCACGGATCAAAAGATGAATTAAGTCCAGCAAAAAGGGGAGGGCAGTATCTAGAAAATAATATCGCACTGTAGCACACAATTGTTTTATGAAAAAAGATGTCAAATAAAAGGGAACTGATTTGTAAAAAGTTAATCATTGTCATTAATAAAGTCGTCCATGGTGACTTATTTTTAAAACCTTAATATACTTTTGGCTGAATGATGAGGATTATTCACTGAGTAGACTTAAATCTAGAGAAGGAAATGTTACTGGAATGGGCTACCAACCTTCTTGACTGGAAAGTGAAATGTAATAATGCAAACAGCAGCATAAATACTCCTACATGAATAGTAATTTAACAATAGGTAGATAATCGTGTCATAGCAGTTCTTCTACACAAAACAGGAACGAAATTTTAGAGCTAGACCACATCAGATTACACTTTTTTAACCCCTTGTTTTTTATGATCTTGCTTTATTTTTAGGCTTCCCTCATCTTTTTGATCAGTGGGCTGGTAATCCTTGGATATGCCTCATCCTTGAGCAATCATAGTACATACCAAGGTGTGGTTAAATGTATCTGTGGCCCAGCCATTGGAACCCTCCGAGAAATCTGTTTCATACTCAACCTCTTCCTGATTTCTGTAGCCTTTCTCCGAGTGGTAGAGGATCAGTTGGAAAAATGTAAGTTGTTATTTATAGTAAGTGTTATGCAAAGCATAGTTCTATGTACTCCATAATTAAAATTTCACATCTACACAGTGTGTGATTCTCTTCATGCAAATGTGACAACAAGCGTCATGGGAGAAAGCCTTCGACCATGGTATGCAGATGAAAGATTAGCGATGAGTCTCCTCTGCCTGGTGGTGATTCTCCCACTCTCTATTCCCAAGGAAATCGGTTTTCAGAAATATACAAGGTAAGTGGCTACCATGTACAAATTGGGTAAGGACGATCAGTGACACATATGTATCTGATACTACTAGAACAAAAGCCAGTACTAGTAGGTTATGTTTGCATTCTGCAGCCAGCTATTAGATATGTTTGCTAGTTGAGTAGCTTAAAGATCTTTTAATATGCTGTTTTAGGGAAATCTGAATTAATAAAGGAGGCTTTGCTGCAAGAGGAGAGTGGCTCGCACTAGTTGCAGTGGGATCTTAATTCTCTGTATGGTGGCATTGCAGGGAAATGATCACTTCCTGTCAAGTTTCACTACTAGTGATTGCTGTGGGAGTCTCTGCAGGGGGACATTTTCATTAGAGTCTATCCACACGTCAAGCATTTCCAGTTGGAAATCCACACAAATTAGGATTTTAAAAACAGACTGTAAAACCATCCCCATAGACCTCAATTTAAAATCTGCATTGTAGTCCCCACGACTCGGATTTTCTAAGGCTGGATTTTGAAAAAAATCTAGAACATGCTCAATCTTCCGCTTTATTTCACTCGAAGACAGTAGAAAATTTACTATTAAAAACAATGGGATGGCATGAAAAGCGACCAGGAAGCCTTATGGGCATTTTTGGGGTGGATTATGGCACGGATCCGTGTCCAAAAACTCAATAGTGCTTTATGGTGAAAAAATGAAATCCGAAAACGCATCAAAATCCAACAGTAATATGCAACAGAAATTGAAAATAGAGTTAAAAATCCTTGGGTTCTTGTGTAATATATTTTTCAAGTAGCTGTTAGTCAACACGGTTTTAGGATTCCGAATCCGAATATTTTGTTGTGTGGACGTACCTTCTTTTTGCCAAAGAACCCTTCTAACAAGTAGGAAACTCCAAAATGGGGTATTTTAATAAAGTGGCATTTAATGTCTAGTTCTGATCTTAAAATGATTTGTAAATCAATATCCAGTGGCAGAGCTATAGGACATGCTGTGACTTGATCCCTAAGCCAAGAAGGCCCACAGGCCCCATTCATTGCAGGCTGACTGCCTTTGTAATGATCAGTCAGACTATTGCTGAATCGCTGTACTTGATGATAAGAACTATAGCTATACAGTTGCAAAGTGCTTTCTACCCACCCAAGCACTCATATTTTTTTTTTCCATCATTGCTTAGAAGAATGAGGAAGTGATGGCCAAGACAATGCTGGAGCCTAGAGAGGGTAGTAACCAATATATCCAGGTATGAGGGATTAACACCATTGGTATAAGATATATTGCCAATCAGACTAACACTGATTGGTAATAATATTGTTGCTTCAAGTACCTTAGGACCTTAGAATTATAAAAATATAAAATCCATGGAACCAATGATTGATGGTCGATAAGGTGTTACAATTCCACCAGCAGAATAAATAAATGCTAGATACTACTTATACAGCCTGACGACACAAAATATAAACCTAAAAGAATCTTGATCTCAACACACCTCTGGGAACCCCATTGATTGCTAAAACAGGGTCCCCTGAGTTCCCCATCCTTCCTGACTGGATTCGCACACTGAGGAGGTCTTTGAATCGAGAAGCAGTGCACATGTTCAACCACTGCTCTGTTCAAAGTCTATGGGACTGATGGAGATATAGGAATACAGCACTGCTCTGTTCACATTTTTCCTTTCTACATTAGCACAGTGAGGAGGGAACAGAAATCCGGGCCCTCCATTTTAGCAATTGTTGGGTTGTGGTTAAGGTAATATGAAAGCCATCTTTTCTCAAACTTAGTTCACGTTTCCGCTGTTTACCTGCCTACTGTAGGTTCACCACTCTACAGCAGCTATAACTGATGAGTTGATGATCACAAAAATGTTTATAGATTATAGGACAAGATACAGCTCTCGTAGCCACTGGAAGCTACATACACTGCCTTATCTGTGTGTATGTATTTATTATCGTGCCTTATCAAGGTCTCCAACAGCATTATACATCTGTCACTAAATCCCATAACACTGTGAGCTACGGGAAAGGTCAGCCTATTCTAAAAGAAAAAAAATACACTTATGTTTATAATAAAAACTTTATGTAATGTCATTTGTTAGTTATACATTCTTTAACCCAACATTTATTTTCTGAATTTTTAAACTCGTGAAATGACTTGTTTAAAATGGGTCTAGTATAATTTTCTTTTAGACCTACATAGCATTCCTGTATATTAGTCCTTATAATAAGACAAGCAGGAAGGAAAATGTCAGGGGATATGTCACTTGTTAGTTGGTCAGATGCCTTTAGGCTCTGTCTATTCCGTGTATACGACTTAATTTTAGCACATAAAATCTAGGTTAGTTTAACCTTTTTTTCTTGTAATTTCACATATCTCCAAGCAGTGCGCTGTTCCAAATAAAAAAAAAAAAAAAATTAAAAGCCATACATAGAAGTGACCCAATTTACTTTTCATTGCATGTCATCTGAATATACGCCCCATATAATTCCATGTATTAATGGCCTTTATTGTGTTTAGAGTAGGGATTTAGGAGATATTTAAATTTCAGAATTTCCTGTGCAAGTCTTTAGGATCTTTCTAGAGCTTTAATGGCTAGTGTTCTGTTACCTCAGAGATTAAGTGAGATGACCATACCATGTAAACATATATTTTGTGACTTGCATTGTACGTAGTAGTTCTTAAGGCTATGTCTACACTGTATAGGATAAAAAAGTTGAGGGAACCCAAATCTTAAAAACCACTTTGAACCGGAGTATTTTGTCAGTTTTCTTTTTGTCCAAATCAGCTGGGCTTCCAACCAGTTTATTGAGGTTTTTGCTGTGATTCTGTGGGCAGTTTTTCAGGCAGTTTTCACTGGTTTTTCAATAGGTGGGACCTATATGCCTTGTTGAAAAACTTGGGCAGTTTTTCAGTATTACTGCACCAAAAACCGTCCAGTGGTTTACATAGACTTCTAAAGTAAATTTTCTGCAGATTTTTTCATGTTCCTAAAACCGCTGGCACCCCACAAACGACCAGAGAAAAAAAAAAAGACCTGTCACTTTTTCAGCGCTTTCTAAAACAGACGAAAATCTGACGGAAAACCTGTGCTGTGTAGACCTAGCGTAACAGTGGCAACAAGGCTGCCTGGACAGGATATGTGCATAGACTTTGCATGTTATCCCATTGGCATCCTGGAAGAGCATCTATGCAGCATTTGTAAAGCTGTGGCCTCCCAAGCTCTCCTGTCTGGGACCACTTCAAAACATGCAATGTAAAAATAGACCATTCTAAACCCTTTCAAGGCTTTATACACTAAAAAAAAATTAATTTGCTTTCTTATACATTTTTGCACAATTATGGAACTCATAATGAATGAAATGCAAGTTTTAATGAAAGGGAATTTGGTGTAGCACCGCACAAGAACATGCATAAATGAAAAGGAACCTCATAACCAGGGATGGATACATGATTCTACTGTGGGTGAGGCAGAAAAAAGCGTCACGCATTGTATACTGAGCAGTGGCATAGCTAGAGCTTGTGGATCACTTTTGAGGCCACACCTTTTTTTTGGGCTCCTGTTCAAACCATAAATCCTAAATGCCACTTATAGGCCATAAGGACTGGAGGTGTGTGTGTGTGTATGTGTGTGTGTGTATAGCTTATATATATATATATATATATATATATATATATATATATATATATCTTCAGACATAGAGACAGAGCTTTAGGTGCAAATACAGGTTCTCGGTATTTTATTAAACAGCAACACAGGTAGACAAAACAGGTGCAAGGCATGCACAAAACAAACAAATAAATACTGCTTGTCTGAGCTCTAACTAACACAATTAACACAATAGTACTCACTAGCACTTTGTAAGAACATCAGCAAAGGAGTGACAGATGCTGGTTCCACAGCATGTCTCCTCCCAAGACTGAATGGTAGTCTAGGGTTGTAACCACACCTAGTCAGCTTACTTGCTGACTTATAAAGGCCAGGGAAATCCTGGTGTGGAACATCGGGAGTAAGTACCCACCCTACTCTTTGCTTACTCCCAATGAAAGGCCATCCTAGAAATGGCTGGAAGCCATACTAACACAACTAAATGCATGTCAACAGCCTATACTGTTGTCACCTATCTAATTTTGGCCTTTCATTCCACCAAGGCTCCTTACCTTAGTGGCATGTGTCTGGACTTCTAAAGGTGCATGCCACCTTTAGAATAGACCCATTCAAAGGAACAAAGTTCTTTGTTTGAGAAGGAATACACCAAAGTGGGCTGCATATGATAAACTTAGGTTCAAAATTAGCATATAAGAACTAGCTATGGTTTAAATTGATTGGCTAAATGTATTCTTGCAGAAGAACGGGGGCTATAAAATCATGAATTGGTGTGGGATTTGGCAGACATTCTTGGGTATATGCAATGATGCTTTATTCTGTGTGTCTCTCAATGCTTGAATTAAATAAATCCTGGATATTTTTACCTTCAATTGATTTTTGATTTGAAAACTCGATTACAACTGAAACGCTTTATTAAGCTACGAATATTATGATATTCTAATAGCCAGTACTTTTTACCTTTTTATTGATGGAGCTGTGTAAGTATTTTATTTGTAGGATAAGTTGATGTCCACCCCCTTTCTCTTTTGTTACACCTCTGACACTGAGGCAACAAGAGAGAGAAAAGTGGAATACAGAAACTCCATTTACTGTCAAGAACAGAAGAATACATGCACTGTCCTGGACAGGTGTATGCTGCCACTATACAGAAGGCAATATAAGCAATAATATCGCCATACAGTGATTAGGTTGGAATCAGAGGCTGGGTCCATATACAGTGCCTTACGAAAGTGTTTGGCCCCCTTGAACTTTTCAACCTTTTGCCACATTTCAGACTTCAAACATAAAGATATAAAATTTTATTTTTTTTGTGAAGAATCAGCAACGAGTGGGACACAATTGTGAAGTGGATAGAAATTTATTGGATATATTAAACCTTTGTAAAAAACAAAAAACAAAAAAAACCCCTGAAAAGTGGGGTGTGCAATATTAAGTGGCCCCTTTACTTTTAGTGCAGCAAACTCACTCCAGAAGTTCAATGAGGATCTCTGAATGATCCAATGTTGTCATAAATGATTGATGATGATAAATATAATCCACCTGTGTATAATCAAGACTCCGTATAAATGCACCTGCTCTGTGATAGTCTCGGGGTTCTGTTTAAAGCGCAGAGAGCATCATGAAGACCAAGGAACACACCAGGCAGGTCCGTGATACTGTTGTGGAGAAGTTTAAAGCCGGATTTGGATACAAAAAGATTTCCCAAACTTTAAACATCCCAAGGAGCACTGTGCAAGCGATCATATTGAAATGTACTGAAAATCTACCAAGACCCGGCCGTCCCTCTAAACTTTCATCTCAAACAAGGAGAAGACTGATCAGAGATGCAGCCAAGAGGCCCATGATCACTATGGATGAACTGCAGAGATCTACAGATGAGGTGGGAGAGTCTGTCCATAGGACAACAATCCGTCGTACACTGCACAAATCTGGCCTTTATGGAAGAGTGGCAAGAAGAAAGCCATTTCTCAAAGATATCCATAAAAAGTCTCATTTAAAGCTCGCCACAAGCCACCTGGGAGACACCAAACATGTGGAAGAAGTTGCTCTGGTAAGATGAAACCAAAATCAAACTTTTTGGCCACAATGCAAAACGATATGTTTGGCGTAAAACCAACAGAGCTCATCACCCTGAACACACCATCCCAACTGTCAAACATGGTGGTGGCAGCATCATGGTTTGGGCCTGATTTTCTTGAGCAGGGACAGGGAAGATGGTTAAAATTGATGGGAAGATGGATGGAGCTAAATACAGGACCATTCTGAAAGAAAACCTGTTGGAGTCTGCAAAAGACCTGAGACTGGGACGGAGATTTATCTTCCAACAAGACAATGATCCTAAACATAAAGCAAAATCTACAATGGAATGGTTCACAAATAAACGTATCCAGTTTTTAGAATGGCGAAGTCAAAGTCTAGACCTGAATACAATTGAGATTCTGTGGAATGAGCTGAAAACTGCTGTTCACAAACGCTCTCCATCCAACCTCACTGAGCTCCAGCTGTTTTCCAAGGAAGAATGGGCGAGAATTTCAGTCTCTCAATGGGCAACACTGATAAGAGACATACCTCAAGAGACTTGCAGCTGTAATCGCAGCAAAAGGTGGCGCTACAAAGTATTAACTTAAGGGGGCCGAATAATGTTGCATGTCCCACTTTTCAATTTTTGATTTTATACCAAACTTTAAAATATCCAATAAATTTCGTTCCACTTCACAATTGTGTCCCACTTGTTGTTGATTCTTCACAAAAAAATGTAAGTTTTATATCTTTATGTATTAGGCCTGAAATTTTGCAAAAGGTTAAAGTTCAAGGGGGCTGAATACTTTTGCAAGGCACTGTATGTGGTCTACAGTATATCATAATGCTACAAATTATACAAGATTATACAGCACTGATCAGTTACTAAATATACAACCATTGTCCTCCTTATTCCCAGGTTAATCTTAAGCTAACTGGGTTCTAACAATAGCTGAATGTTGGGCCTTATTTATCAAAACTGTTTAACACTAATTCTGTTTTTATTGACCACGGCAACCAATCAAAGACAATCCTTCAGTTTTTCAGAGCAGTATGAAAATATGAAAGCAGAGTTCTGATCGGTTTTTATGGGCAACAAAAACCATCTTAAAGTTAAGGTACAGCACTGCGACAGTTTTAAAATACCCGTCGGGATTCTGTTTTTGAATAGTTTTGGGGGACGGTTATGTTTGCGGATTTATCCATCCCCCTTAACCATTGAATAGAACACCTTCCTCCCGAAAACCTGGTAGAAGATTGTGCATGTGCCAAGTTTTTCGGAGCGTGTGAAAATCTGTCCAGTAAAAAAAACTGTGCAGTGTAGATTTTCTAGTTAAGTCTATGGGGATGGTTGACAGTCGGTTTTCAAATTGAAAAACAGTCTGAAAAACTGACTGCAAACCCATGCCTTGTAGAGTACCCTTGGGCTATGTTCACATGGTGTAATTGTGGGCACGTATTTCACCCGCAATTACGCCGTGTGCTCCGGAGCAGGGGCGGGGCAGAAGCCCGCCGGCCCCATAGACATTCGTTATTCACAGCGCGTATACACCGTGAATAATTGATATGTCACCTCTCTCCCCGCTCATCGTATTGTGCGAGCAGGGATAGGAGACGTAATCCATAGTTCTCTATGAGAACTGTGGATTACTGTAATGACTGGGACGTATCTCGCCCCATATTTCGCGCCGTACTGCGCAAAATATGGGGCGAGATACGTCCCATTTTAAGCCATGTGAACATAGCCATAGACAATTTTGATAAATGAAGTCCAGTATGTCTGAAGCTGCAGCCTAATGCTTTGCATCAAGATCCAATGTAGCATTGCTTGAAGCAGAAGAGGTGAGAGTGCAAGAAGTGTGAGCATTAACATAAGAACGCATGACAGAAACTTTTCACTATGGCTTTCACCATGAATCTACGTCTTACACGTGTAATTTTACACTGAAGTTGTAAATCTGCAGATTTTCATAACCTAATGAACATCCTGTGGGTATTTAAAACTTGCAACATGCTTGTTCTTCCAAATGGAACTTTTCATTTACAGGTGGTTGGCATTCTCAAAACCTTATGTCTATGCACTGCAATTAGCAGTGTAGCTCTATCCACTATTGCATGGTTAGTGTCATTGTTAATGGTCGATTTAAAAAAAAAAACAAAAAAAGCTTACTTGTTTGCAGGATGGATGTTGCTCCCGTTGATTTCCCCATTCAAAGTTCACCTGTCAGTAAAGAAATTAAAATATCCCCTCTTTCTAGTTGGCATCACTGTACCCGGTGACAAATGGACCTTTTACTTTGTGTAACGGCTTGTGCTGCGGTCTGATAGCCAGTCATCCCCGCGCTGCGCCCAGGGCTGCTTTTGCTCACCTGCTCCCTTCCTGCTTCCTCCTCAGCAGGTGCACTCCTCTGCAGCTTTCTCCCCACTAGGGGTGCTCACGGCAGTTCCCTGGATTTAAAAGGCCAGCGCGCAACAGGTAATTGTGCTCCAATCCAATTCTTGCAGGAGCTTTTTAAGGATGCCATTTCCTGCTCTCTGCACCCAGTTGTTTGTGTCCTTTCAATGAGTTTGGTTCGTGTATACGTCTCACTCATCTTCTCTGCTACGGTCTGCATCCGTTTAACTACCTGACTGACCTCCATCTGCTGACATCGTTCCTGCCGTGTCTGCCAATCCTCTTGTGCTGCCTCTCTGCATTCTGACCTGTTCCATGCCTACCACTTCGGCTGTACCCACCAGAGCCTACATCGAGGGTAGCGACCTGGTGGTTTCCCTGCAGCAAAGTCCTTCCCGCTCAGCGCCGGGCGCCGGTGAAGACAAGGGGCCCCTTAGACTCTGTTCCTCAGCGTAGGCTACGCCAACTCAACGCGGTAGCCAGTGGATCCACCATCCTCTCCTCCGAGCAGCGTGAAACTTTGTCCATGTTTCCATGATCTCTCCTAACTCCACATTGCTTACTAACATATCCGTGTCTATGTAGAAGCAGGTTCTCCATAGGTTGCTGTATAATTAGCAATTAAAATGGCCTTTACAGGGACCTCTCTCTCCATGGCCCCTTTCTCACATGAGTGTATGGCATATATACTTTTGGTGCTGCAGTGATGTCTGTTCTGTGGAACCTTGATTTTTATTTTATTTTTTTGGGTTGGAGATGCAGCTCTGACATGTTTAGGTATGCAGAAATGAGAAATCATACTTGTCACAATGTACACCAGGGTCTCTACTCGAAACACTAGTGTTGGCCTTCTCTGTACTTCTCTGTTGGCCTCTCCACACTCCTATTTCACTCCCTGTTGCTGTTGGCATTCAGTTCCTCCCTAGCGTGCACAGGCGCTAGCTCTTTAACCCCTTAAGGACCCAGCCTGTTTTGACCTTCCTGACAAACCCCTATTTTTGAAATCTAACGTGCAATTTAGTGAGAAAATTTTTTACACTTTTACCTATTCATGTGATTCGAGATTGTTTTCTCGGACAATTGTTTTAAAATTTAGTAAAAATTTTTATCCTAAAACCCTTTGTTTGTTTGGAAAAATAAAAAAATTTCTTTGAAATTTAAAAAAATTTGCGATTTTAAAAAGTTGAAAAAATTTCTGCTGCAAGACGAAAATTATTCACCACAAAATAGTTTATAACCAGCATCTACCTATTCCCACTATGGGTTGGAAAACATTTTTTAAATGTTTTTTTTTTTTTTTTTTTTTACGACATTAAGGGCTTGAAATTTAGTATAATTTCTCACATTTTCAAGAAAATTTGCAAATACATTTTTAGGACCACCCCATTTTGACGGGGGTTTTGGGGGGCCGCATGTTAGATACCCCCCTAAGTGACCACGAAAACTAGCCCCTAACTATTTAAAACACTTTTTAGGAAGTTTGATAACCCTTCAGATTTTCCAAAAATTAAAAGCAAAGTGGAAGGTAAAAATTTCAAAATTTCACTTTTTTTGCAATTTTCAATATTTATCCATTTTCATGGAATAGGTAAATGTACTAGGTAAATGCAACTAATATAAATTTCCCCCCGGTCTCCGTTTTTTAGAATATAAAGTGGCCTAGTGCATTATTTGGCCCCCCAAACCCCAAATAGGAGGAGCACCTCTATACCTGGGGTAAAAATTTTCAATAAAATTTATTTTAGGCCCATTTCGGGGTTTGGGAACCCTAAGGGCTAAAACTTAAAAAACCCCCCTAAATAACCCGCATTTTGGGAAACAACCCCTTAAGAAATATCCGGGGTGCATTGAGTATATAGACCCACAGGTTTTCACAAATTTTTTTTTAGCATAAGGCTGTAAAAATTAAAAAAAAAAAATTTTTTTTTTCAATAATCTGAAAATTTTAGCTTAAAATTTTTAAAATAAAACCCAAGGAATCCTGGAAAAAAAAACCCCTAAAACTTTTTTTAACAATTTCTTCCAAGTTCGCACCCCCTACTGTGGGGAAAAGTTTTGGGGCGCAAAAGCAGGGGTATAAGGGAGGGGCGCTATTTGGTTTTTGGGAACGCAGATTTTGATGGGCCATGTCGCTTTTTGCAAACCCCCCAAGTAGCAAACGGCAAAACCCTTTCCAGAATGCCCCTTTTTGGATTCAACACCCATCAGGATCTCATCAGGGGGTACTGTGCATTTTGGATGCACAGGTTTTCCATATTTTTTTTTTTAGATTGGGCAATAAAATGGGGGGAAAAAACGCAGTTCGTCATTGTTTTTTGGTTTAAATTTTCAGCTTTCGCGTGCGGGTTAATATGTGATAACTTTACTATGGGGGTCGGACAATTAAATGATATAGATTTTATATAGTTTTTTTCTGTTTTATTATTTTTTACACAGTAGAAATACGTCAAAAAAAAATTGCTTTTTTGTTGTCCTATTTGACACCCAAACTTTTTTTTTTTGCTTGTGCAGAGTTTGGTAGGGGCTTTTTTTTGGGAAGTTGAAGTTTTTATTGGTACCATTATGGGTGATATGATGCTATGTTTCACTTTTTTTTAAAGGGTTTCTGAGATTTTTTTGAACAAAATACAGCAATTTTTGGTAATGTTTTTTTTTTTTATTTTTTTAGGGGTCACTGTCTTATATGACGTAGCTTACTAGCGGCAAAAACGATACCCCGATACCCAAATTTGATATTTTTTTTATTTTTTCTGCTTTTATACAATAAAAACACTTGTATTCAAACCGGGAAAATACTTTTTTTGCATCGCCTGTCTGAGAGCCAAAACTTTTAAATTTTTTTGTGTTTGGGCGTGTGGGACTTTTTTTTGCTTTCTTTTTTAAATTACATTTTTGGGGAAAAAGGCTTTTTATCCTTTTAAATCCTTTTTTAGCCAGGGTGAAAAAATACTGCAATCCTGTATGTTTTTTTTTTATTTTTAAAAGGCTCACCTGCGTATCCGTGATAATTAGCTTTCTCTTTGGTCCAAGATTAGGCGACACCCATTTAATTTTTTTTATTTGAACACTTTAAAAAAAAAAAAAGTGTTTTTAGTGTGTAAAACAATATTTATGCATCGCTATCCTGAAGCTAACATTTTTTATTTTTCCGTATCAAGTTTATAAGGACTTTTTTTTGGGGATGAACTGACGTTTTAATTGGTACAACTTTGGGGTTTCTAGGATTTTTTTATCGTTTTTTTTTCCATTTTTGTGCTGCGGATGAACAATAAATTTTAATTCTGGATTGTTTTTTTTTTTTTTTTTACGGCGTTCAAAACCACGGTAAATTAACATGACGATTTAAGGGCAGGCGTTACGCCGCGGGGGATACCAAATATGGGACTTTTTTATTTTTGATCTTTTTTTTTGGGGGTTGGCGTTTGTAAAGGGGGAAAAGGGCGGTGTAAAGTATTTTTAAATTTTTTTTTTGTGTTTTTGTTTTACTTGTTTTTCACTTTTTTTTAAATTTTTTTTTACTTTTTTACATTTTTTTTTTACTTTTCCCCTTTGGGGATTTGAAAGAGAGATCTTCAGATTCATTCAATAGGAATCAGTGCATAGCTTTGTAGATGGTTCCTTTGACAACTGTATCACATGCCGGGCATCCCAAAGGGGCCCGGGCCGGGGCATCTGACGCCCCAACAACCCGGGAAGGCATTTTATGCCTTCCGTTTGTGGGAAGGCAGGGGCTCACGGATCGCCCCACCGTGCGCTGCTGCCGCCCCCCGGGGCAGGAGGACGATCTCCTCCTCGTCTCCCTTAGTATTGCGACCCTTTGTCGCGATAATTTAAGGGGGTTTTCCCCCCCCCCCCGGAGGGGTCCGGGGTGGGGGGCCCGCTGCGGAGTCCGTAATATACAGCGACACCCCGCGCCGATCGCGCAACTCGTTTTTGAGTTGCGCGTCCCAGGGGCGTTCCCTACGTCCGGTGCGGGAACCCCCAAAAGACCTGGGGTATGGATACGTCTAAGGTCGTTAAGGGGTTAAGATTCAAAGTGCCAGCGCATCTTTTGTATATCAATGGTTAGCCACCACTTGGGATTTAAGGAACTTCCTTTTATTGCTCTGGGTCAGATTGCTGGTGTTTATGCTGATTCTTTGCAAACTTGTGCATTGTTCTCTGCTTGTTAAACCTTTTTTTTGGGCCTGCCTCATTTCCCTTTCCCCTCCTGCTCAGCTGCCCCCACGGTAACGGGTAGATTTGGGGGTCCACCCCCACCAAGTCCTCCTGCCTTTTGGCAGGGTTAGTGGGGAAAACCGGGGGGCTTCTTTTAACTCCGCTCCATGATGGTTGGTTCATCACTTCTGAAACCAGAGGACCAAATTTCTTCCTCTTTGTGACATTACAATCTGGCCATGGATCTCGACAAGGCCTCATTCAGTCCTCCTCAACGTTATAGCCGTGGTAATCGGTTTAAGCGTACGAGAGCAACTTTTTGAGAGGATACAATCTTCCACAGCATCTGAACCTGCACTTGCTGTTGTCTCACCTCTTGCTGTTGTTTCCACTCCTGCTCTGCATCTACTGCTGCTATCCCGTTATCCTGGAGATCCTAAGACATGCCGTGGATTTTTGAACCAGTGTACTGCATCTGTTCCCATTGCATTAAACAAAGGTGGCCTTCATTATTAGCTTGCTCTCAGGTGGTCTTGTCCTGGGCCACACCCCTCTGGGAGCAAGGGGATCCTTTGGCGGTTAATCTGCAGAAATTTTTGGGCTCGTACTGTAAAGTTTTTGAAGCACCTGGACATAATTTTTCTGCTGCCTCTTCCCTACTTCGCATCAGACATGGTGATACTACAGTGGGACAATACGCCATTCAGTTCTGCACATTGGTCTCTGAGCTAGCCTGGAAAAAAGCTCTTGTTTCTGCTTTCTGAGAAGCACTTGGTGGGCAAATCTAGGATGGTTTGGCTGGTCGTGACCTACCAACTACTCTGGACAACTTCATTGACAGAGTAAGAACTTTTCCAGAAGATAGTTACTCACAGCCTCAGTCTTCCTCGCTTCCAAACTCCTCCACAGTCGCCATCAACATTTCCTCTAGATCAGGGGTTCCCAAACTCCAGTCCTCATGCCCCACCAACAGGTCATGTTTTCTGGCTTTCTTTGCTCGTGCACAATGTGATTTCATTATGATGCTCGGTGACTTAATTATTGTCAGTGCATTCTGTGGGAGATTCTGAAAACATGACCTGTTGGTGGGGCTTGAGGACTGGAGTTTGAGAACCCCTGCTCTAGATGAACCTATGCGGGTCGTCAGTGATCATCTAAAAGAAGAGGAACACATCCGCAAGTGCAGTCTGAACTTGTGCCTATACTTGAACAACTGCCCAACTGTGCCCCAGAAGCTATGTGCCTAGGTCTTGTGGGAGGGGTGAGCCTAAGAGAAGATGCTTCTGTTCCTTGTCTGTCCACTTCAGTTACCCCCAGTACCGCATCTAGCCTCAGTTTTCAAGTCTTGGCTGTCCTGGATTCTGGTTCCTCAGGAAACTTTATTCATCCATCGGTCTCCCAAGTTCCATCTGCCAGTCTTGCACTTGGAAAGGGGTCTGCGATATTCCTCTATGAATGGGGAAATCTTAAGATTCCGTTTTGTACCATACCAAACTGCTGACACTTCAGGTTCGGAGGTCCCACAAAGAGAAGATCTCGTTCTGTGTTCCTCCTCGATTCACTATAGCAGTTCTCCTGGGTCTCCTGTGGTTACAGTTGGATGAGAATATGGGTGAGATCATCCACTGGGGCCAGCAATGCCACTCACGCTGCCTCAAGTGATATAATCCGGTGCAACCTACTACTTCATCTATGCTCCCAACTACACTTCCAGGTCTTCCTGTTTCTGGTAGTCTCTCACCTCATGTAAAGCAACTAAATGGTGTGCCGTGGTATTCCGCTCACGAGCACCCAGAATAAATACACAGGTTCAGTAGGAGTGTGACATCTAATCTATTTTGTTGTACCTGGAACCCAGACCTATCATATCAGCCTACAGACTTACAGAAACCACTGGATAAGGGCCATAGTCACAAACTTTCCTCTCCTACCGGTGCTGGTCAACACTCCCATCCGTTTCTTCCCCTACCCACCCCTTCTGCTGTTCTAGATGTGGACACCAAAGTCCAAGAAATTTCCAAGGACTGGCAAGACAAATTGTATGAAGAAAGGTTTTGGGAGACTAAGGAGGATTTTGTTGCCCTATTCCTCACCTGGAGAATCCAGCATGGCCGTAAGAGGAGGGGCTTAAAGACGGACCTAGCCGGTACTTGACTCTCATGCTCTGCTCCCTACTGCTGCTGGCATCAGGTGCGCGCACAGTTCCTAAGTAGGACGAGCATCATTTGTGCCCCAATGGTTAGCCACCATCTGGGACTTACGGAACTTCCTTCCATTGCTCTGGGCCAGATTGTTGGTCTTTGCTGATCAAGACTTGTGATTTTGTCTGCTGCTGTATCTGTCGCACTCGTGCTGTTAGTCTCTCACTTGCTGCTTGCCTCATTGGTTCCACTCCTGGGCTCAGCGGTCATCGCAAGTAGCCACGTTAGGGGTAGTGACCTGGGAGTCCCGCGCAGCAGTCCCTACAGGGAACAAAGGAAACGCCTGGTGGGACCCTGAGCATGGAAGACCTGGAGTTACTTTTAAACTACCTATACATGCTTGGGAGAGGCAGAAAGGCATAGTATAAGAGGCCTGCACAGAATCCACTACACTGGTGGGCCCAATAGTCAACTCCACTATTGGGCTCCCAAAATGAAATTCCACTGGTGCACCCCAGTCCAACACTGATTATGGCAACTAACTACTTTATGTTGCTTGTTAAAGCAGCCTGATATTGCAGAAAGGTTCACATTGCAAAGGTGCTAGAACCAATCTGTGAACACTAGATGCATTGGGTTTACGTCCATTATATATTTTTCCATCAAAGATATGCATTTCTTAGTTAATATAAAATACTTTACAATATTAACTGGAGAGCCTTATATCTATAGCAAAGTAATAGGTACTGTAAGGTGATCCAAAGCCGTCTACTTGGGCAGTCGTGCCCTCTATCTCATGGGACACATGAACAAACAAGGCCCCTTGTGACGTGCCACTCTGCAGCAGTGGTGACCACTTAGATATGAAAACTGGTTACATTCGAAGGCTAAGGGGGCTTCATCTTTGACAGAATTGTAAGCACCTGCGTAAAAGGGTTCTTCAATATCCTTGTGAATCAGATTGTCTTGAAAGAAAAGCATTGATAACTGACTTGGGGATGCGTGGCCATTCTGAATGTCAGTTTTAAGGAATGCCTGTATTTCCCATGAATTAATTCTGAAACCTTTGTTATTGTTGTTCTATTTATACTCTTTGTTTCACTGATATTCCTCCTATAAATTCATTACGATTGGAATTACCAATTGGAGAGGGTCATTGAACAGTCTGACATTATCCAGTCAGTGATGCTAATCAGTGGGAAACATTTATCAAGACAATTCATTTGTGCCACAATTAATGGCCTACCAGCTTTACATATGCATTTCTTAGTTAATATACAATACTTTACAATAATTTAATTTGTATTCTTAATAAATTCTTTCAGCTTGGCATACATTAATTATTTGTACACAGTGCTGTGCATATATATATTTATGTACTCACAGCAGACTATAAAATGGAACCAACAGGTTTCGTATTAATAACACAGAAGCCTAATTTGTAAGAGGGGGAATTGTAATTGTCCCATGTAAAAATGGCAGCTAGTTGCCTGCCTTTAAATGGGTGCCATGTCACTGAAAGACTGCTGTTTCCTGCATAGTGGAGCCTCGGAAGTTTATATTAAGGGTAAATGGAGACCTTATAGTATTCTCACCGCAATGATTAGCTTGTAAGCAAAGGTAAATAAGGACCACTACCAAATAGATTGCTGCTCTGATTTTGCTTGGTTTCAGAGCTAGAGGAGATCTTATGCGCTGCTTGTGAACACAAGCTTCTCTAGGTTACTAGCAACCTCATTCTGCTGTCATTGCTCCAGCTGCATTGGCCAACCACTGTAATGTCTCTCCCTGCTGTGTTTCTCAGCAGCACAGGAACTTGTCTGTCTATGTTGCTGACAAACTTTAACCCTTTAAAGCTCTGTAGCCTTCTGAATTACTGCTTAAACATTGTTAGCAATATCTCTCTAACAGATATGGCTAAGAATAGCAAAGCTGATATGTCCGTCACGCTGTAGAACCACCCACCCTAACAATGAAGTGGGAGCCTTAGGCTGACTGTAAAAAGCAGTCTATTTGAAACAGCATGGTGAGAGCCCTCTTTAAGACAGGCTGACTAGTGGTAGAGGTATATTGCCTATTGGAGAGCATCTAAGTGGTTGACTGTGTTGTGGATACAGCCCTTGAGTACAGGGATAGATGGCAAGAGATGCCATCTATGCAGATTTGGATGCCACTGATGTTCATGAAAAGCTTTTGCTATGTGGTTTTCAGCCATAATTCCTGTAGATCAAGAGAAATTAATGATGGGCTTTGGCACACCTAGAGTTTCTTTTAAACTTCATATACACTCTTAATGCAGAGATTTGGGGACTTTCTTTTCAGGTGCTATGGATTTTATGAAATAACAATTTTTTTTTCTCCCCATAATGTCTAGACACCAACTGCAGATCACGGTCTACTGTAGGAACAGATGTCTATTATGGTGTTTTATATTCCATTTTAAGGTTTTAGTTAATCTATAATACATAACACAGCTCAGTATAATTCTAATCCAACACAGGATTTTTATATTTTATGAAAGACGTACAGACCAATACAAACGGACAAGCCTAGTGACTGACTTGTCAGATGTAATTGTATGTCTGTATACCTCATCCCAGATTACTTACCAGTGACCTCAAGGCAAACAGGTGTTGTGTGCTGAATCCATGTTTGTTTTCAGTTTCTTTAATGTCAGGACTATGTACCAGAGATTTCTTTATCAGACTAGATCTACATCTAGACCATTCAGATCTCACTATAAAAAAAATCACTGTGAAATCACTGAGTTCAATAGATGGTGGCAACCAATTTATTTGAATTAATCTTTACTTTATATAAAAAATACAAATACCCCACACTTCACATCTCAATACGTGCGACGTTATAAAGTTGTCACATAATCTCCAAAAAATTGGGAATCTCGCAAGAGAACAGAGAGTGACTTTTGATCACTATATTTACTATTTTTCCATAGGCAAACTTAAACTCTATCAGCTCTCTATCTGTAAAAACACTAAAACATAACTTTTATTATGTATAACTTTATAACTCTATCACACTATTTAAAAACCTGATTTCTAACCTCATCATTTAACCCCTTTTGCTTCTGAAAGAAGGAATAACTCTTTCTATTATCAAATCTGGGAGAGCACCACCTATTAACTGGAGAGCCTTATATCTATAGCAAAGTACTAGCTACAGTAAGGGATCCCAAGCCTACTACTTGGGCAGTAGTCCCTAATCTCATGGACACAGAACAAACAAGGCCCCCTTGTGACACCATCTGCAGCAGGTGACACTTCTAGACAGAGGTGAGAAATCACAATTTAAAACGTCAGATAGAGAACTGATAGAGTTTAAGTTTGCCTATGGCAAAATAGTAAATATAGTGACGTTATAAAGTTGAGACCTTTTTCTTCAAGCGTGATGTCGCATAATTACCTTTGAAATGTCACAGGTGTTTCGCACCGTGTGCAGGCGGCTCAGCTTCCTTACTCTTCCAGGCTAATGACCATGGATCGAGATGTAGGACTTTACTATACACCTCAGCAGAGGATGAGCATGCTTCTAAGAAAGTGTTCATGAAATGTGCGGTTAGGCTATACAATGTGTTTGTGTTTTGATATAAAGTAAAGATTGGTGCAAATAAATTGGTTGCACCTGTCTATTGAACTGGTTACATTCGAAGGCTAAGGGGGCTTCATCTATGGCAGCAATTGTAAGCACTGCTTAAAAGGGTTCTACAATATCTTGTTGAAATCGCTGTCTATGGAAAAGCAATGATAAACTGATTGGGAGCTGGTGGCCATTCTGAATGTCAGTTTTAAGGAATGCCTGTATTTCCCATGAATTAATTCTGAAACCTTTGTTATTGTTGTTCTCTTTATTCTCTTTGTTTCACTGATATTCCCCCTTTGAAAATTAAATTACGTTTGGAAAATTACCAATTGGGGGGGCCCAATTGAACGGGTTGCCTTATTCCAGTCAGTGATGCAAATTCAGTGGGAAAATTTATAAAGAAAATTATTTGTGCCACAAAAAATGGCCTTACCGCTTTACAAAAACATTTATTATGTGCCTTTTTAAAGGGTTCTAGGACCCCCTTCTAAAACTCAACCGACACAAGAGGTGTAGTATTGTTAAAACGGCACATGGCTTTGTGTGCAATTAGTTTTTTAAACTTTAACCCAAAAATTAAATTAAAGGAAACGTTAGACTGCACAGTTTTAAATCTAGGGCAATTTTTCAACGACTAGACTGTAAAAAAAATTACACCATTTTCATCCCAAAGGGCCCAACATGTATAAAACCCGGTTTTTTTAAAAAGTCACTTTTTTCCCATAAAAACCCTATGGGAAAAAAAAGTGGTTTTAGCCAAAAAAACCTTTTTCATGCATGGGGCCCCTAAGGGTTGGGCAGTTCTGATAAATTTTGCTCTATTTGTGTCCTTGCACTTCTAAGGGGATTTATCGAAATGTCTAACACTTAAAATAGTTATCCTAAAATGCGCCCCCATTTATCAGTGGGTCCTTACCCCATTTTTCAAAAAAACGGGGAATGAAAACCCAAAACATCTGACTAAATTCAGAAAACCTCATAAAAAGGAAATTTTTGGAGGAACAGCACAACACAATTCTATGGGAAAATGCTCCAGAATTATTTCACAGGTAATTACAGACACCAGTGTTAACTAAAATAAACATTGGGAGATGTAAAGGGTTTCCTTTTTAAACCAATTCTGCAAGACCCTTTTTGTCAATTTGGTAGTACCCTTGTTTTTTTGAAAAATGTTGTGATCTTCTCTAAAATTTTAAAATTTCCCTTTTGGTAATCCCTATTTAAAAAGAAATTTTTTTTAAAGGGAAAATTTAAAGGATTTTCATATTACTCATGGCTTAAGAGGAAAGAAAATTGTTTAGGGGAAAAAATTTTGCCCCCGGAAAAAGGAAGTCGATGAAGATTATTTAAAATGTTGCAGTTCGGGGAAAAAAGGGTTAGGGCTGAAAGGGGGAAAAAAATTGAAAAAATTTGCAGACTAAAAATCCTCCCCTCAGGTCTTTTCTTTAATTAGTAAAAAATTTCCAAAATCATATTCAGGAAAATTTTTTTGAAAATCTCCTCCTTATGACTAATAGTGTAACCCTGAAAACCTATTTTTGGTAAAAAAAATTTCAAGAAAATCAGAAACATTTTCTCTACATCTGCATTTACCTTAGTGTTTGTTCACACAGTTTGTTCAATACGTTTTTGCATATGTTTTAGATGCGTTTTAATCCGTTTTGGGCCCCCTTAAATTTGACCCCCAAACCCCGCATCTAAAAATGTGCGTGTGCTTTACATTGCTTTAAATTAAAAATCAGGGGCGTTGCTGGGGCCCCAAAAAATCGGGGGGCAGGGGGCCCCTTGTGTTATGTTTCGCCTCAAAAAGGGCTTGGTTCCCATGGCTTTTTTCCGAAAACATTGTGGTTTGCAGTATGTATTTTTACGAGAAAAAACTTTTGTTCCTGTCACTAAATTTTTGTTTTTTCCCACATAGACCCTCGTCCTCACCGGGGTCATGTACAATGAAAATCACCCCTGACAAACTTTTTAAAAGGGGTTCACCTCCATTTTTTCGTGAAATTTTTTTTTATAAATAAGTCACCAAAAAAATAAAAGGGATACATGGAGCAAATTTATCCCAGGCGAATGTTTTGTGGCTAAAAAAAAAACCCCTACAAAACCAAGCCCCCCAAACAAATTACTATTTAAAGGCTAAAATTTAACTTTAAATGCCCAAAACCCAAAAACATGCCCAACCCAAAATGGACTGTCTGTTGTAAAACGACTCCTAAAGGACGTATTTTAAATTGCCATTCATTTGACCAGATAGGGGTAGAAACTACGTGGGGGCCAAAAGTTTTGGGGCCCCTCCCAATTCTGTCAGTTTAATACTCAGTTTTTTCCCTGAAAATGTTTGGGCAATAAAAAATTTTTTGGGTATAAATTATTCATTTTTTTTGTTGCAATAAAAAACCTAAAACAGAAGGGAGACAAAAATAAAAATCTTTAAATTCTTTTCCCCCCCAAAACTTCAAAAATGGGCCGGAAAAAATTTTTGGGCCCCTCCCCCTTAATTACTTGGTAGCAAAAAACCTTTACCCAAAATTAACTGGAAAAACCCATTTCCCGGTAACCATCAAGAGTTTCTTACAATGATCTAAAGGGGAGTTTTAGACCATTCTTTTTTTGGGCCCAAACTGCTCCGGTCCCTGAGATTTAAAGGGGTGCCTTTTTCCAAAACTGCCTTTTTAGAATCTCCCGGGTGTTTTTTGGGGTTTCGGGTTCTGGATCTTTTCTGGCCACTTTAGAAGCCCCAGTGTTTTCTCTAAAACCCCAATTTTCAAAGTGTTTTTTTGAAGTGTGTTTTGGGCCCATTGCCCTTTGCGGGAAGCCCCGACCTTGGGGGGGCCCCATTTTTTCTCATCCGGGGCCTACTTTAAATGCTGCAAAATTTTTTGGTAGGCTTCAGACTTCTTTAAATGCCAATGCAAACGTAAAGCGTCCGTCCCAAGAGGAAACCCAAAAGAAACCCCCAAAAAACATCGGGAACCTCCGCCATGTTTGACTTTTGGGACCGTGTTCTTTTCTTTAAATTCCCTTTTTTTTTTTTTTTTTCCTGTAAATCTATTTTTGATCCCTTTTTCCCCCAAAAAGCTCTACTTTTTTTCTCTTTTGGGCCCAGAAAAACTTTTTTCCAAAAATTTTTTGGTTTTCAGGTAAGTTTGGGAAAACCCCAGCCGGGCCCTTTTTTTTTTGTCTGGGGTAAGAATTTGGGTTTTCCTGGGAAACCCTCCCAAATTTAGTCCATTTTCATTCAAAACCCCCGACGGGATTGTACGGGTTTGGGTCACTGTTGTACCCGGGACGGGGGGCAGCTTGAATTTTTTTTGGATGTTAGTGAGGTTTTTTTTACCTTTCCGCAAAATTTGCGTTGAAAATTTTCCATCAATTTTTCTTTTCCGTTCCACTTCTAGGGAGTTTTACCCACGGCCCTTTGGGTTTTTAAACTTTTTGAGGGAAATGCGCAAGGTTTAGACACGGGAAAATTCGGGTCTTTGGGATGGACTTGTACCCGGGAGTTGCTCATGGCTTCCTCAAAATTTGGATTTCAAGTCCTCGGGTTCTTTGGTCTTCTTTCTTTTTTTCCTTTGCCCCAATGTGGTACACCAAGGACACGGGACAGAGGTTTGAGTCAATTTTAACCCCATGTAACTGGCTGCAAGGGTGATTTAGTTTTCCCAAACACCTGTTAGATGCCCCCAGGAAAATTACAGGGGGTTTTTTAATTAAAAAAATTTTAGGAAGCATCACATGATTTTTAAAACCCAGGTGCCAATATTTTTTGTCCACCCCCTTTTTTATTTTGGTGTGGAATTATATCCAATTTGCTTTTACAATTTTTTTGTGGTTTTCCATTGAAAAAATTTTAAATGAAGATAATGATACCAAAAAATTTGTGATTGCAACTTTTTCGGGAAGAAACTGAGTACTATCTGACGAATTGCGGGGTGCCAATATTTTGGCCACCACTGTATTGTATGTAGACGCTCTTCAAAAATCTAAGTGATTCATGAAGTTAATTTGTGATTACAGGAGAGCCTTTATGATTGGGTCGTTCGTTTCCCCCCTTTCTTCCCAATTGGCCCAGAAGTATGAGATTCTCCCGGGCCACCACTCATCCTCCCGAATTTCCTAAGCATTTTAGAATCCTCATTTTCCAGCCATAACTACCCATGGGGGAATGATAGAAAAGCCGGGTTTTTGTGTGGGGGTGGGGGGTACCCTCTTCTTGTATTAGCCCCCATTAGGGATTTATAGCCCCCCTCTCAAAGGTGTTAACAGGTCTCCTAGTAGGGAGGTTAAAGGTTTTTTTTGTCCACTAGTAGGTAAATGTATAAATAGGGTCCCCCGCCTGTAAAAAGAAAAAAGGGGGCCCCAAAAAGATAGGTAATAGGGCCCCCAGAAAATAGATAGATAATAGGTAACCCCTAATAGCTAGGCGGTAATTTTGGCCCCCAGTATTTAGGAAGGTAAATGGCCCCGTATTTTATTAAAAGGGAATAGGGCTACAGTATATATTATTTTTTGGGTATAGAAACCCCCCAATACAGGTAGGTATTGGCCCCAGTATATTTATTAATGGGCTCCACGTAAGGAGGTAAGATGGCCCCAGTACATATTAATAGGTAAATTGGCCCCAGTATATTTTTTTAAATCATATTTATTAATGCTGGCTCCCAGTTTTAGAGAAAATATTGGCCTATATGGGTAGTTATGGGGCCCCAGTATGGGTAGTAAAAAGCAAAAACTATCCAAAAATGCACCTGTGTGCGGTTTTGAAATTTATGAGGTTTTTTTTTGAAAAAAAATTTTTAACCGACATGTGGCAAACCTTTAAGTAGCAAAAAAGATCATCCAGGGGGACCCTACATAAAATCGCATTCATATTATACCTACGGTCTTGGCAAGACCTTTTACTTTAAATTTTCGTGTTTATAAGGACTTTCATTTCCAAAAAAATGTTAGTTGCATTTTATGCTTGATGCACTCAGCTTTTTAGCTTGAGGGTAATGGGAAACAAAGCAAGTTTTTCTCAGTTTCTTGTATATTATGTGTTGCATCTGATGTGTTAACCCTTTCCCACGCCCATCAAATTTTGCAATTCCATACCATTGAAAAATTTTACTTCATGTTTTTTTTTTTTTGCTGGAGCATTAATAACTTCATTCCCCATTTATTTATTTATTTATTTGACTGTTCCACCCTACAGTTTCTGTTTTGACATCTTTACAAAAACTTTTCTTAAGTGCTGCAGTCAGTGTCGGACTGGGGTGTCTTCGGCCCACCAGAGGAGTTTATTTTAGGGGTCCACTTTGCCACAGTGTCCCACTTCAGCTTATACCGATTGATGTGATGACATCACACCAATCTGTAATCAAAATGGAGCACTGGGGCTTTTGAGTTTCCCTCACCTAATTGCAGTAGGACACTGGTAGTAAATATAAAATGTCTAAAGATATGTGCCCCCTCCCCGAATGATACAAATCCATCCCCCTCACCCCTGCAGTACCTATCCCCATGTCTGGAGATTTTAACATTCCAATCGATACACCCAACTCCACTACTAACAAACTCCTGTCACTCTCCTCTTCCTTTGGCCTCTCCCATTGGAGCCACTCACACAGACGGACACACACTGGACCTCATCTTCACCCGCCTTTGCCCCTATCTAACCTCTCAACTCTCCTCCCCCTATCTCTGACCACAACTTGCTCACATTCTCCTCCATCACCACTCCACCTGCCCCTCCTGCACCAAATCTAGTACACCCATTCAGGAACCAACAAAACCTCAACCCTTCACAATCTCTCTGAATCTCTTGCACCTCTCTCTACCATATCCTTATTTGCTGATCCAGACGCAGCCACCACATTCTACAACAACACAATCACCTTCACTCTTCATGCTGTCGCTCCTCTCACACACAACAGAACCCGCAAAATGGACAGACAACCCTGGCACACAGACTCCACCAAACAGCTGAGGCGAGCTTCCAGAATTGCCAAACGCCGCTGGAAGAAAACCCGCTCCACCGACGACTTCACCTCATATAAAGAATCACTACACACATTTAAATCCGCACTCACCTCAGCCAAACAAGACTTCTTCATAACTCTCATATCCTCCTTGTCCCACAACCCCAGACAACTTTTTAACACCTTCAATTCTCTCCTCCGTCCACCAGCACCCCCTCCCCCTTCTCTCCTCTCAGCGGGATGATTTTGCAACACTTCCAAAATTTAAAATAAATCTCTCAGACAAAGCTGTCACCCCGAAAGTCCCCACAGCCACCTCTGCACCTGCTCATCACTATTCCCCTCTAACTTGCTTCTCTCCAGTCACTCCTGACAAGCTCTCCTCTTTACTGTCCAAATCAAACCTCACCACCTGTAGTCTTGATCCACTGCCATCTCACCTCATCACTGACCTTAGTACTATTATCATCCCAGCCCTCACCCATCTCTTCAATCTATCATTAACCTCTGGCATTTTCCCCTTTTCCCCCTTTTAAACACGCTACCATCACCCCCATCCTAAAGAAACCATCTCTTGCCCCTTCTCACTGCTTCCATTCGCCTCTATACTCCTTGAGCAACACGTCCATCTTCAACTGTCCTCCCATCTCTCCCCCAAAACTCTCTCCTTGCCCCCGCTCCAATTGGGCTTCCGTCCCCACTACTCTACTGAAACCGCCCTAACCCAGGTCACCAACGACCTAGTAACTGCCAAAGCCTCACGCCACTACTCTGTGCTTCTACTCCTAGACCTTTCCTCTGCCTTTGACACTGTCGATCATTCACTCCTACACATCCTCTCCTCCCTCGGCATCACGGACTTGGCCCTCTCCTGGATCTCCTCCTACCTCGCCGATAGAACATTCAGCATCTCACACTCTTGCACCACCTCCTTCCCCCACCCACTCTCTGTTGGTGTCCCCCAGGGGTCAGTCCTGGCCACTACTTTTCTTTTATCTACACCCTCGGCCTGGGTCAGTCATGGGCATCACAGGGCTTTCCAATACCCCTGTATGCTGATGACACCCAACTCTACATCTCCCGGGCCCCGATGTCACCTCTCTTCTCTCCCGGATCCCAGACTGTCTTTCGTCCATTTCCTCCTCCTTCTCCTCCCGTCTCCTAGACCTAAACGTGGAGAAAACTAAATTTATTATCTTCCCACCGTCCCACCATCCCCCCACCTGATTCCCCTATCACTGTCCAATAGCTACACTCTCTCACCAGCACCACAGGTCCCTGCCTTGGGATAACCTTTTGACTCCAATCTGTCCTTCAAACCACATATCCAAACCCTCACCTCTGCTGTCACCTCCACCTAAAAAATATTTCCCAAATCCGCTCATTTCTTAACTCTGAAAGCACAAAATGCTGGTCCATGCCCTAGTCATCTCCTGCCTAGACTAAAGCAACATCCTTCTCTGTGGCCTACCAGCTACCACCCTCGCTCCCCTCCAAACCATCCTTAACTGTGCTGCCCGTCTGATTCACCTCTCTCCTCGCTACTCCCCTGCCTCTCCCCTCTGCCGATCCCTTCACTGGCTACCCATTGCCCAGCGATTCCATTTCAAGCTAGCAAACCCTTTACCTACAAAGGGTCTCCATAACTTCCCCTCCATATATTCTCTGCCTTAATTTTCTAAATACCTCCCCTCACACAACCTCCGCTCCTTACAGGACTTTCTCCTCTGCTCTCCTCTTATCACCTCCTCACATAACCGTCTCCAAGACTTCTCTCATGCTTCCACCACACTTTGGAACTCACTGCCTCAACACCTCAGACTCTCCCACTCTCTCACTAGCTTCAAACGTAACCTGAAAACCTACCTCTTTTAGGATCGCCTATAACCAACATTAAGTGTTGCAACTGCCCGCCCCACAAACATGTCTGCCCCTAAACCTTCTTTCTTCCCCCCTTCCCCCTGTAGATTGAAACCCCTCAGGGCGGGGCCCCCTTCTCCCTCTGTCCCAGTTTTTAGCACTTATTGTCACTTTGAATTGTTTGACCATTTATTTTTACCCCCGAAATGTACATGCCCTGGAATAAAGGGCGCTCCAAAATAAATGATAATAAAAATAAAAAGTATCAAAAGCGAAATAAAAAGTATGGGTATAAAACACTAAATAAGTTTGTACAGTTCCAAAAAACATGCTACAAAAAACCCAGAATCCAGAAGCTAAAAATTACCAAGAATTCCTTAAGACCAAATACCGCCAGATCTGATAGAGAGGGCAATTTGATTCTAACAAGTGGAAATTCGTTTAGAATTTCAGGAAAATTTCGGTTTGGGAACGAAGTCGAATTTTTGGGGGTACTTCGCGGAACGAATTGTTTTTTGTTGAAAAAAATGGCTGCGAGACAGGGGTTTTCAGGGGGGAAAAAACTCTGGGGGGAAGAAGGGGCATAGCCTGCATGACATTTTACGAGATGAAGCCAATAGAGACCGGCGGGATTTGTGACGTCACGCACTATTAACCGGGCGCGCCCTGGGAGCTCATCCCGCCTCACTGTACTGTTTTGGGAAAGGTCTGCCCGGCTGCTTAGATGCTAAAGAACTCTTTTTTTATACAGCGATTTTTGGGGGTGTTCAGTTTGTCTCAAGCTGCTTCTCTTAACGTTCTTTTTCTAAATTTTTGTGGTATTGATCTGAAGTGCGTTCGCCAGTTGCCTGTATACATTTTAATGCTATCTGCTCACAGACTTTGATATCCAAAGGGGGATCTAAGCCTGTTTTGTTGTATTTTTTTAAAAGAAACAGCGTTTTTACAATAAATACCATTCTTTTTTGGCTGCTCATTTCTTTTGCGCTTTTACATCCAGGGGGTTTATTAAGCTTTTGTTTGCTGTGTGGTGACTAAAAAAAAAAAGTTTATTTCACCCCAAAAAATCATTTTTCCTGTAGCATAATTCCAAGCAAAGGTTAATTACAAGTTTTCCTCTTGTTGTGTAGCGTAAAAAACACCCTTTTTCTGTGCGGTGGTGCTAAAAAAAAGTTTTTTTCACCGCCAAAAAATACATTATTCCTGTAATAATTTCCAAGCAAAGGTTTAAATTACAAGTTTTTCCTCTTTTGTGTGGGTAAAAAAACACGCCATTGTAACACGCTACAAAGCTCTATTTTTGATTGCTTAATTTTTGCGCAATTTACATCGGGGTTAATTAAGCTTGTTCTGCTGCGGGGTGCTAAAAGAAAATGTTTATTTCCCCGCCAAAAAAAAATTTTCCTTTAGCAAAATTCACAAGCGAAGGTTAATTAAAGTTTTCCTCTTGTTGTTAGCGTAAAAAACACGCCATTGTAACACCACAAACGTAGTTTTTGGTTGCTCAATTTTTTTCGCAATTTACATCCAGGGGTTAATTAAGCGTTGTTTGCTGCTGTGGTGACAAAAAGAAAAACTTTTTAATTTCACTGCCAAAAAATACATTTTTCCCCTGTAGCAAATTTCACAGCGAAGGTTAATTACAATTTTTTCCCCCTCTTTTGTGTAGCAAAAAAAAAAACACGCCATTGTAACACCCAAAGCTCGTAGTTTTTTTTTGCTCAATTTTTTTGCCCAATTTACACCAGGGGTTAATTAAGGGTTCTCTGCTGTGGTACTTAAAAAAAACTTATTTCCCCCCCCAAAAATACATTTTTCCATAGAAATTCACAAGCGGGGTTTAAATTACAAGTTTTGCTCTTGTTGTGAAACTAAAATACCCCATTGTAAACGCTAAAAACTCGTAGGTTTTGGTTGCTCAATTCTTTTGCGAAATTTAATCCGGGGGTTTAATTAAAATTTTCGCTTTGTTTTCAGTAAAAGAAACTTTTTTTTCACCGCCCCAAATAAATTCTGAATAATTTTCTACCGAAGGTTTAAATTAACCCTGTTTGTGCTTTTATTTCAGAAAATACCGATTTTTAAAGGGCCATACAAGTCAATTTTTCCTCCCCATTTGTGGGCGAAATTTTATCCAAAGGGTTACCCAAGTTTTATGCTTTCATTTGGAGTCAAATACGGGGTTGTTTTTATCATATAAGATACTTCATTAAAAGTGCTGTACATTTTAGAACAAACATATGCGGGCAGAGAGGGGGGAACCTAAACCTGCGGTGGCAGGGGCACAAACTTTCCCCAGGCCCAGTCGCAGCACAGCAAGGGGGACGTCCAGCAGGGGTCACTCGGGGGGCCCACAACTGCCGCTGTCTCTGGGCTGGTCTGACAAGAACCCAAAGGGTTCTTGTTTGGTTGACGGGTCATCCACTTCCTCCCAAAAGGACATCTGACAACCCCACCCCAAGAGTCGGGGGGAAGTCAACACAACCCTTTAGTTGGCAGGGCCCGGGAGGGGGGTCAGGCCCTTTACCTGCCCAAACCCCGCCCTGCCCCACCCGGGTTTTCCCTCAGCCAGGTCTCTATTGGTTGGGGGCTCGAAAACACTATTAGGAGGATGAAAAAATTTGAGAGGGCAGTCAACTACTTGGCCAAGAAAGGGGGCCAATATCCCCTGCTTCTTGCAGTAGGGGGCAAAGATAGATGTTGAGAGTGGCAGGGGAGGTCAGTTTGAGGGGTCAGCCTCTATACAAGCCGGGTGGGGAAGCAGTGACGAGAAACAAAAATAGATGAGAGTAGCCGACCGATTTGGGAGCCGGGTGAGAAAGGGGCTTCATCACAGTCAAAAGGGTGCTAGTTTGCGGGGTCGGGCACGGGCACCCAAAGGGGGTTGGTGGCCGTGAGTCAGCGGGGTGCAGCAGGTGAGGTCGGGAGCCAAGGGCCACGGGGTAAAAAACCCGCTTCCAGGTCCAAGAAAGTAGCGGCACAGGGGCTCACGAGGGGGCGGGGGGTAGTAGTCCTCAGTGGGAACTCGGCGGGGTGGCAGTTCTTTGATAAAACCCGGTGGCCAATATGGGTTATGTGAATCGTGGGAAAAAAGTGAAGCGGCCAGGGAGCTAACGTTGGAAAAACGGCCCTGCTCAACACAGCAGCGTCACAAAACCGGGGGCCTGGGGAAACGTGGGTAGTGTGGTGGTCCATCCGCGCCCCCCAGCAACAGAGCACACCCCCCCAGGGCACCATGCCATTTCAGCCATCAAGTCTCACCACCTCTGCAAAGGGAGTGTTTTTTTGACTCATCTCCCGTCCAGATGCTCCCGCTCCTCGCTACTCATGGCGCCAGCATCATTCAGCGAGGCGATTGCAAAGAGACAACAGTAAAGGCGTCCAACCCTCCTAAGGGGCAGCAGCGACCCTGCTCCTTTCAATTGTTGGGATGCAGCCCTCCCTTTCCAAAGGGGACCTGCAACCCTTCAGAAATAATGGCTTTGTGCCAAGCCGAGATGGGAGTTTCCCAAGCCGTAAATTTCTTTTCCAGAAAGGCAGTACCGACTTCATAAATATGTAGAACAGAAGGGGGGCCAGTCCTTGACTACGGTTTTTTTCCAAGGGGGTACGGCAGCGCGGGGCGCGGACTGTAACTCGGTCAGGGGCCCGTACAGTCCCTTTCGGGTCACTGGTGAAGGGTTTTCCCGCCCAGGCACACCAAAAAACTTGGACAGGAACGCCGCTTTCTCCTCCACGTTGTCAAAAATGCGGCTCCTGCGCCAATGTCCGCCTCCTCCCCCTCCCCCCACCACCACCACCAACTACACCTGGATTGCCTCGGGGAACAAGTCACACAGGGGGGGAATGCTCCCCGTCAAAAGCAAAAAACGATGTGTGGTTTCTCCGCGCCAACGCAAATCGGAACCAGGTGACGGCAATTGGGGGGAACATGGTGTCCGCAGCACTGAGGGGGTGGGCCATGTGCCCTGATGGTGATGTGTTCAATCTGGGTTTTGAAAAGGTTACTGAAGTCTTCCAAACCATCTTCGAAGATTTTGAAAAAAGGGCCCGGAAATGTTTCATGCACTTTATCCATTCCTACAAAGCCAGGAACCCCTCCTCGAGTTGCAGCGGCAGAACGGCCTCCCCCAACACACTCTGATATGCATGTTTTTCCCCCCTTGGAATTCCCGTCTGCACATGTTGGGCCGACTTAGAACAAGAAAGGCCATTAACGATTTTGTGATTCCAGGCGGACAGGAGTACTCCTGTGTAATTTGATTCCCAGTGGAGCTCATGCGGACACCTGCCGTTTGTTGGGCCACGTTTTTCAGTCGCCAGGACTACGGGTGAATAACGTATTCCACTGCTTCATGTCCCGGAACAATGCTGAAAAAACTTCTGGGGAGGGGACGGGGGAAAGTGGCGACCTAAAAAAATTTGGCAGCCACATAAATCCGGGGGGGGACGAAAAGGAGGAGGAGGAGGAGGGGGGCATTGGAGCAGAAGCATTGTCTGGTGAAATGAGTGGATTTTCTACCCAGGTGACGAGAGGAGGAGCAGGAGCAGCTGGAGGAGGTAGATGGAGATGAGAAAGACGAGGCAGATGACCCGCAAGCACTGTGGCAGTATACAGTGGAGATGGAGGCAGAGAGCCCCTCGGAATCACTTGTGCAGATGGCCCGCAGCATGCTGATTTGCCTGGCTAGTGACAGCCGAATAGTCAGCATCCGGCAGAGGGATGACTTCTGGCTCTCCACCCTATTGGACCCTCGCTACCGATGCAAAATGGGAGCCTTTTTCCCAGCTATTGAGAGGGAGGACAAACTCAAATACTATAGGGAAATCCTCCGTAGTCCGTAGTCAGTCTGACAGGTCTGACTGGGGGGTTCTTCAGCGCTCACGTACTACTGCCGCGGCTCCTGGGGGAAAGTGGGGGGGGGGTAGGAGCAGTACCAGCTCCATCAGCAGCAACCTAAGTCTGGAGTCACTGATGTGCAGCTTCCTCACCCGCCTAGTGAGGAGGGCAGTCGCCAGCAGCAGCAGGACCTGGAGCAGACCCTGAACCAACAGGTGGTGGCCTACTTGGACAGCATTCTGCCACCCCAGTTAGAAGATCCGCTGGACTACTGGGCAGCCAAACTGGATGTGTGGCCGCAACTTGCCGAGTTTTCAGTGGAGAAGCTGTCCTGCCCGGCTAGTAGTGTGGCATCAGAGCGGGTGTTCAGTGCGGCGGGGGCTATCGTTATCCCAAGGAGAACCCGCTTGTCCATGGGAAATGTGGAATGACTGACCTTTGTCAAGATGAATCAGGCGTGGTTCGGCCAGGATTTCCACACACCAATGCCTTAGGTGTCAGACTACATCCGCCATGACGCCTCACCCAAACGGTGAGAACTGAATCTGGGTTCAAACTACCTGCCTCAGCCACTATTCTGATGCCGCCACCCGCCTGATGCCACACATCTGCTGACAGTTTCTCCATCTGCCACCAACCATCTTTACCAGGGACTGGTATTGCCACCCACCTCCACACTCTGTCATTGTGCCACTTTCTGACCTCATGCTAATGCTGTGGCTGCTGCCGTGACCTAGACACTGTGTCATTGTGCCACTCTGTGGCCTACTCCTGTTTTTGCCACCTCCAGAATGTCATTGCGCCACTGTCTGACCTCATGCTGCTGCCGCCGTCACCTCCACCCTCTGTCATTGTGCCACTATGTGGCCTACTCCAGTTTTGCCACCTCCAGAATGTCATTGGGCCATGATTGGACCTCATGCTGCTGCCGCCATCACCTCCCACTCTCTGTCATTCGTGCCACTCTGGTGGACCTACTCCAGTTTTTGCCACCTCCAGAATGTCAATGGGCCATGTCTGACCTCATGCTGCTGCCCGCCGTCACCTCCACTATGATCATTGTGCACTCTGCTGGCTACTACTGTTTCTTGCCACCTCAGATAATGTCAGTTGTGACCACTCTTGACCTAATGATGCTGTGCCGTTGACCTCCACACTGTGTCATTGTGCCACTCTGTGGCCTACTTACTGTTTCTGCCACCTCCAGAATGTCATTGTGCCATGTCTGAACGCATGCTGCTGCTGCCACCGTCACCTCCACTCTCTGTGTCATTTGTGCCACTCTGTCGGCCTACTCAGTTTTTGGCCAACCTACAGAATTCTTGTGCCACTGTCTGATCCTCATGCTGCTAGCACCGTCACATCAAATCTCTGTCATTTGTGCCACCCCTCTGTGGCACTAATCCAGTTGTTGCCACCTCACAGAATGTCATTGTGCCACTGTCTGACCTCATGCTGCTGCGCCGTCACCCTCACACTCTGCATTCGCTGCAACCTTCTGTGGCCTACTACTGATTTTGCCACTCTCCAGAATGTCATTGTGCCACTGTCTGACCTCATGCTGCTGCCGCCGTCACATCCACTCTTCTGTCATTGTGCCACTCTGTGGCAGTACTCCTGTTTTTGCCACCTACCGAATGTCATTGTGCCTCTGTCTGACCTCGTGTGCTGTGGGCTGCCGCTCGTCACACTCCAACACTGATGTTGCCACCTGAGCCTCAGCTTGTTTTTTTGCCAGCTGTCGCGATGCATGACTTTATGTGGGCTTACATTACCCCCTTCAGTTTTTTGGTCAGTTTTGCTCCTCTTAAGTTGCCCCAGGAATTTTATAGTTGAAGCGATTCTCAAGAGCGGCGGCAGTCATGTGAGTGTCATTACTAAAAAACAAATGTGTAATTGAAGACCAAAACCAAGATCCCTCTGCATATTTAGTAATTCGGGACCGAATTTATTTTTGTTGGGAAATTCTTGCGAAGTGCGAAAACCGAACTTTTTCTAGAAATTCGCCCATCTCTAATTTCATGTCACACGTTCTGACTGAAAAATATGGCCACATTCACCACAAGATCGGTGACTGGATTAATTACCTTTCACACCATGTCCAAATATCCCCCACCAGATAGTGACCTGAATAATACTCACAACACATATTACTGAATATAAAACAATTTACAGATTTTTCACACTCATCTATAATTATTAATGTTAGGATATTTTAATGTGACCTCTTAGGTGACATTTCCTTTTCTCCATCCGGTACACCTTCCATGTCTGCTTCTCCCAGGCCAACCTTGTCCTTTTAGATTTGGGCACAAATATGTACTAGAATTAGTGTGGAGCGAATTACGTCGGATATTCGTCATAGGTGTCGATAGTGTTATCGTCAAATTATCCAGACGATTTCCGCTAGTCCGATAATAATAATCGACCCGCATGACATTAATGTCTATGGGGAGAGGAACAATCACCTTCATTCTAAACACAAACAGGGCTGGAGATGGTGGAATTAACATCCACAACAGTCAAATGGATACATGCTACATCTTAGGCACACACTTAGGTTATAAAAGCCACTAGAAAAAAAGTCACAAGACATTCCACTATCCCGGGTTCTTGTAACCACAGCTTGAACCCTTAAACTGCATGACCCCACACGATTAAAAAAAGTGCCGGAAAAAGGAGTCTTTCAACCACCAATTTAGTTGAAACTGGACATTGACTATACCTGTCCTGGGACTGCAGTATGACCATTAAATCCTCGTATGACCCAGATAAAAAGTGCCGAGAAAAAGGAGACTTTGAAACCACCATATTCAGTTGAACTGGACATTGACATATCTGTCCTGGGCACAACATGAGCCCCAAGGCTGCTTTGACCCACAGATTAAAAAAGTGCCGGAAAAGGTAATCATTTCACACCATTTTAGTTGAACTGGACATTGACTATACCTGTCCTGGGTAGCCTACAATACTGTTTAAAGGTATTCATGTACCTTTCCTTGTACAATTCAGAGGAATATTTGTATAGCTATTTTGTTCATGCAGTTTTTAGTAGTTTAATTTCTGAAAAACACATTTTAAACAGGATGGGAATCCCACCACATATTTGTTCTCTTTTTTAAAAATGTATTAAATGGGTTGTCTCATTACCAGGCGATTGCTGCTATGTACAGGATCTTGCAAAAACAAGTAATTTTGCATATTGTCCATTAACAGTGTCCTACCTTTCCTGATTTATGACAGCACCATCTCCCTTAAGCCACTCTTGACACTTGTGAAGAACAAATGGCTGTTAGAAACCAAATTTTTTACAATAGGACCTTAGTTTAGCTGCATTTCACAGCAACATGCCCCTAAAAATTCAAAACATGACCCCTGAGCCACTTTTGGACAATTTGTGAATAAAAAATTGTCTGTTAGAAAACCACATTTTTTTCTTTTTTATAGCACCTGTAGTATCTGGCTGAATTTCAAAGCAGCATGACCCAAAAAATTATAAAAATGGACTTTCTCAGCCACGTTTTAAAATTGTGAGGAGAAAATGCCACTTAGGACAGCCACTCATTTCTGTTCCATAAAGGTCATGATTATAGCTGGATCTACAGCAAATGACCCAAAACCATTGACAAAGCGAAAAATTCTAAAGATGAAAGTTGAGTAAATGGAATACGGTGTTTGTCATGAATACCTTGGGTGTCTCTTATTCA
The DNA here is from genome assembly GCA_025379985.1 of Phyllomedusa bahiana. Taxonomy (NCBI): domain Eukaryota; kingdom Metazoa; phylum Chordata; class Amphibia; order Anura; family Hylidae; genus Phyllomedusa; species Phyllomedusa bahiana. Next base: position 39,468 of record JAODAL010009675.1, on the reverse strand, counting down.
GATCTCACTATCAAACCAGCAAATTGAACCTTTTGGGAATGAGAATACAAAATTGCAGTAAGAAAATAATTCATTAAAAAAAGTTTTTCAAGAGGACCCAATTTCTGTGGAATGTGAAGGAGACCCGGCTACTAATCGGGTGAACCTCAGCAATTGGAGACACAACATCTCAGAGATCCTTGCCTGCAATTCATCTTGATGAAAGTCAAACGATCCAAAATTATCTCGTGGAATGCCGGATGCGGTTTGTCTGTAATGACTCCTCCAGGTGTGCTGAAAGTCCACTCAGATATGACGCTGCTGCTGGGCAGGACAACACCTCTATGAGCGTGGCGTGACGAGCTCGGGCCATTCCTCCATTTTGGATACCCAGAAGCAATTGGGTACGGAACAAATACAAATACTACTCGGTGTTGAGACGCAGTAGTCGTGCACCATGATCTTAAGTGATCTCTGTGTGTTGTATGTGTGCTCCCTGCATTACATGGTTGGTGAGGTGGTTATATAAAGATGCCAGAGGTACCCATTAGGCTTTCGCCCACAATACCATTTTGCTTGCTGCTGTCGCTAGGCTTACTTGGCACTCTTACTGCTGTCTCACGTCGTGATGTTGTTCCACGTGAACATTTGAGGAACGTGAAGCAGACGCAACAGATCTCTGCCAGTTGGATCAATCAGCATGGTCTCCATTCCTGCATGTTACTCTCTATTTGGGTGGGTGGGGAAGGAAAGTGCTGAGTGTGGTTTTTTGTACGGGGATCCAAGGAGGGTGGCAACCCAGTAACTTTGTCCATTTTGATGGCCTTCAATGTGCAGGATATGTTTGGTGGAAATGGAGTATCCAAAGACTCAGTGAGAGATGGAGTCTTATTTCCCCACGCCTCTGGGTCGAGGGGCACAGCAAAAACTGATCTTCCTCATCTTACTCCTCCCCCTCAACATTCGCGCCAACCTCTTTCCAAGGCAGGGACTGTCGTAACGTCGGGGCTCCAGGATATACCCTCTCCTCCTCCTTACATCTCCGCTTTCTCCGGCACGGCTTCAACACAGCCCTGCTTGCCTCAGATGAGCACCACTGCGAGCTGCAGGCCGCGCCTTGGCACTAGCCCTGGACCCCGAACCACGCCTAATGAAGACCGATGAAATGAGGGAATACTGTGGGCCTTGTGATTCTGAAGGAGAGAAAGGCTCCGTGTCCAGCATCTGTGTTCCGTTCTACTCCTCCGTCGCTCGTGGGGACCGGATGTTTAAGAGTGTCCATGATCGTTCAGATCTAGATCAAACCACAAGTCATGCTGACAAGGGCATTGTCCGCACTGAAACATTTTGGTGGCTTCTTCAAATACTGGAAAGGGATGGTGCAGAGCTCTTTCACTGCCCCCTACTCTCGGTGGCTCAACCACCCCAGGTCCGCACCGCTGCGCTTATCAGGCCATGTGTCGCTTGTAATGAGTAATGGCAATTGCACTGCTGCCACAATCGTGGAGCACTGTGGAGTGTGGAATTCCAGCAGGTTGCCACGTCAACAATGGAGACTGGTTGACGGGGAGGCCGAGTGACGCGTGACAACACAGCCAGGCGGGACGAAAGCAGGGTGCGAACGGCGGAAGTGTGAATCAGACCTCGAGCACTTCTCAGCGGCAGTCCGACCGGGTAGCGTTTTAGAAATTTCTGGAAGTCTAAGGTTCATCGGACATGTGCCAGGCAAGGGATGTGCTTCCAGCCTACGATTTAAGGGCGGCCAGCAGATTTCGCAACTTATCGACACAACATCCTTGCCTGGCACAATGGTTCTTGTCACCCTGCCAGCACTTCGGTCTCACTTCGCCGGAGAGCCGTCAACCAGCTCCTGACCTGTGTAGTGGTCGGTCTCAAGACAGATTAATTGCCAAACACGGCCTGGTTTCTCTGGGAGCACGTGATGCCAACCAGAGGACCTTGGGGGAATGATAACCATGCACCATCCCTGCGGATTTTTGATGAGTGCGTGAGGCCCTTGAGCCACCTGTCACCTCCTAGAGTACATCCCACACCAGCTCACCCGTGAGCTGTCACCAGACATATGGCGGCACTTGGCCGTGCTTACTAGTCCCATGTTGTCGGTGGGTCAGATGACTTTTCCAAGGACACAGACGGGCAGACATCGCGCTTGAAATTTTGATGACACGTGGCTGGCTAGGGAGGGACAGACCTTTCTGGACAAAGAGTAATGCTTATGCTGGCATCTGGTATCGGGGGCTACGGAGGGTCATGTAGTGGCGGAAACCCTCTGTGTCCACCAGACGGAAAGGCAACATTTTCAAGGCCAAAAGCCTGGCAATGTCGACATTCAGGCTTTTGGCTTGGGATGGTATGGGTAAAAGGGTTTCTTCTGCTCCCAAACCTGGAAAGACAGAGCTGGCTGTCATGACTGGCGCTGTAGGCATGCAAGTCGTCACAACTGGTGGATGGAAGAATGGGTAGACTGGTCCTCTGGTGTGCTTCGGTGGTTCTGGGCAACTCGGTGGAAGCATGTGCTGAAGCTAGTGAGGCTGATCCCATGATCATGACTTGAGAGACCATGGGCAGTGTGGAAAAGCTTGGTGGTGGCGGATGCGGAGGAGGCGGGAGAGAGGCGGTGTTGACAGTGGTTGGAAGCCCCGGCATCCGGTGTGGCCTTTTTGGCCAACGTGTTGCCTCCATTTCAACTCACTGCATTGCTGCATAGCGACTAGACATGTTGGTGTGGTTAAACACCTTAGATTTCTTGCCTCTATTGATGCGTTTACGGCAAAGGCGGCATATGACATCGCTGGGTGAATCAGAGGCTTGCTCAAAAAAAGGCCCAGGTTGAGAGGTCCTGGGACCTTTTCGCGGCGATAAGCGAGGACGCGGTTGTTTCCGATGATCGTGGCTGGCTGAAGCATATCAGGGACTTTGCGTCGCCCTCTCCCTTTTTGTAGGCGGGACCCATACTGACACCTACCCCATCGTCTCCTACTGTCCAGTGATGAAGCGCTCGGCAAGCAAATTCGCTGCTGATACGACCACGTTGGATCTGCAATGTCGTCATAATCTTCTCAAAACATCAGGTGACTTGGTCGTCCTGCATTCTGCTTCCCAGGTGCTGCGGCTAACAAGCAAAAGAGGCCACATGCAAGGCCATTGCCGACCACTCTGGATTTTTGCGAGTGCACCGGCCTTCCTTCTCATTCCTCTGATGACATCAGTCAATGGGTCAGCAACCAAAATCATCCTCTTTGGCCTCTTGATCTTTCTAACTGCCTCGGACTCCAAACCGCATTTTGGTCATCAAAGTGGTCTTCAGAAAGAAAAGATGGATTATCCACAGTGGTGGGGTAAAGAGTTGACATTTGGACTGCTCCTCGCTTCATTGCTTGGACGGATGCTGCATGACGAACATTTGTGGGCCTGACTGGGGACGGACGAGGAGGTATGAAATGCTGGTTGCAGGTTGGTATTAACACTGAAGAAAGATTGGCGACGACTGTTCGTTACTGAAATTCACAGGGCCAATGACCCAGCGATGACAGGCATGAGGTCCTCGCAACCGACGATCCGCCTGGCATGCGTGTTGTAGCCACGCACTTGGAAGGAGCACCTTCTCTTGTAACTCTACCACCATGTCCTACACCCATCTTGCTCGCTTACCCACCTGCATTTCGTCTCAGTTCAGAAATGATAAAAATTTAAGTAAAAGTATGGAAGAGTTTTTGACAGTCTCTTATTAAAGATGGCACATCACAGCTAATCTTAAATCCCTCATTTCCATACAGCCAACTAGGATTAGGAAAACTGACAATGTTTTAGCGATACCTTGTGAAAATGCGGTCTGGTGGCAAGAACCGTAAGATACAAAATCAACATGTGTTCTTCCTTCGTCCAAGGATTTTACAACTGCCCAGTAGGACTAAGAATCTAGATAGTTTTCAACAAAACTATCATACAAGTGCGCTATCTGCGCCAAACTGAGATTCAACGAGCGCAAATAAAATATTGCGTTTTTGCCAGCAAATGACAAACGAGAACACGTTGTGGAAAAATTTTCAGAAAAAAAAAATTGTCGTACAATTTGGCTATTTTGAAAAAAACTAGGGCCGCACCACCGTGCAATACCAGCGATTTAAAAGTTATATGGATAACAAACGGTGGTTTTTACACACCAACAGATAAACTACAAAATTTCTGTATTCAAATTTAAGTACAAATTTAAGCTCAAATTCAAATTCAAATTTAAGCTCTATGAACTAAACTGGGCCGCACCAAAGTAAAAAAAAAAAAAACCTATTTGAAACTGTATAAGGATACTAAAAGGTGGGTTTTGCACTATGAAATACACCACTGCAATTACTAGCAAATTTCTGTATGGTAATATAAGGTACATGATGGGTCTTTCAACAAAACTGGGCTGCGCCAAGTGGAAAAAACACGTAATTAAATAGTGTTCTGATATAATAGGTGGTTTTCTGACCTATGAAATACAACACCAATTACTTGCAAATTTTTCTGTATGGTAATATCCGTATAAGATGGTCTTTTAACAAAAATGGCCTGCGCCAAAGTGAACCAAATCACCTAATTAAATTGTGCACGGATAATAAAACGTGGTTTTTGCACCTATAATACACCTGTAGTTACTAGAAAAAGATCTGTTCCTAATATAAAGTACAAGGGATGCACAAAATACAAGCTCATATTTCACCAAAAACACGGCCAAAAATGTTAATAAAATAAAGCACATCTCAATGCAGGGTCAAAGAGAGGTCTGGGTGCTGCACAATATCATCTCTCCTTTCAAAGCCTGCCTGCCTGTCTGTCTGTGTTCGCCTGCACCCCAACCCCCCACCCACGGGTGTACAGTGATAGAGGCTTCTTTACAAAAATTCCTCAGCTCTCAACGTAACTAAAAACCTGAAATTCATCTATCTATCTACACCTCAACGGCCACTTTATTAGGTACACCTGTCCAAAACTGCTCGTTAACACTTAATTTCTAATCAGCCAATCACATGGCGGCAACTCAGTGCATTTAGGCATGTAGACATGGTCAAGACAATCTCCTGCAGTTCAAACCGAGCATCAGTATGGGGAATAAGGTGATTTGAGTGCCTATTGAACGTGGCATGGTTGTTGGTGCAGAAGGGGCTGGTCTGAGTATTTCAGAAACTGCTGATCTCCTGGATTTTCAATGCACAACCATCTCATAGGGTTTACGAGAATGGTCCGAAAAAGAAAAAAACATTCCAGTGAGCCGGCAGTTCCTGTGGGCGGAAAATGCCTTGTTGATGCCAAGAGGTCAAAGGAGATGGGAGACTGGGTTCGAGCTGATAAAAAGGCAACAGAGACATCCCCCCCATAATAGCCAACCGTTACAATAAAGGTAGGCTGAAGAGCATATCTGAACGCACAGTACGGCGAACTTTGAGCAGATGGGCTACTGCAGCTGAAGAACCACTCACCCCCCACCCGGTGCCCACTCCTTTAAGCTAAGACAACAGGAAACTGCAGGCTCCAATTTGCCCACAGCGCATCGAAATTGGACAGTAGAAGATTGGACAAAAAACAGTTGCACCTGGTCTGAGGAATCTCGATTCTCTGCTGAGTCATTGGATGGTAGCGGTCAGGAATTTGGCGTCAACTAACCTTGAAAGCATGGATCCACTCCGCTTGTATCAAACGGTTCAGGCTGGTGGTGGTGGTCCGTATGGTGTCGGGGAATATTTTCTGGCATCCCTTTTGGGCCCATTGGTACCAATTGACGCATCGTTGCAACACCTTGTGGAATTCTATGCCACGAAGAGATTGAGGCAGTTCTGAAGGCAAAAGGGGGTCCCAACCCCGTTTACTAGCTTGGTGTACCTATTAAAGTGGCCGGTGAGGTGTATGTTCCTAATGTTATAGCAGCTTAAAAAGCATAGTTGTCTGTCGTGACAAGAAGAAACTGTTTCGCTGAGCTGTTTTGAGAGAGCCCTTGCACAGTCTGTTTTTATGAGACACAGAAACCCGATTCTAAAAGGGAAGGGTGTTTATGTAAACTAGGCTGTTTTTTTCCCAAACCCAAATCACAACCTAGAACCCCCGTCATGATGTCGAAAACCCAGCTCCCCTGCTCTATTCTCTTAGCTGATTTGCGGGCCGCAGAATGACAGGAAACACCGAAAATGGGGGGTTTAATAGATTATGGGCAGATTTTCACCTAAATTATCGGTGACGAAAAATTCCGTAAAATAAAAAACCGTGCCGATTTCAACTTTGTCGATAATCTCTCAGCACTAGTTAGAATCATCACTTTTACAGCAACTCCTTGCTTATATACATATAGATCCCCTCAGTATATGTAGGTCCACTCAGGCAGGTGTGTTTGTATATTTAGGTCCCCTCGGTTAGGCAGGTACATATAATGCCAATAAAAATAACAGTAATACTTACTTTACCTCCTTCCCCCGCCTTTTCCCTTTTTGCCAAAAACTGGGGCAGGCCTTCACATAGGTGATCCCTTTTAAAGCCAGTGGGCCAGTGACTCTGGCTGCAGTTTTCACTTTGGCCACTATGCCTATGGAAGTCTGACACTTCCTGTTCTGTTGCTTTTCAGTAGTCTGCTCATGATCACTACAAGCAGGGTTACACTGAAAGGTGATACCAATGTGTATAGCTAACACAGGACCACCACCAGTGACCTACTCCTATTGTGACGTTTTACCCCCTTTTCCCCCCCCCTGCACTGGACTTTTTTTTCAGGTTACAGGCATACCTAGAAAATTCTCCTATAGAAGTAAAGGGACTGCTCCTGTTAAGGTCCTTTGTCTTTTAAAGCTGCTGTAAAGGAGTGTAATAGGGCCCCTTTAAAACTGACTCCGTCCCATTGGCTTCTATAGGAGAGTTTTCTAATCATGCTCTCTGACCTGGGAAGAAGTCAATGTGCATGTGTGTGTATCCATACACATTGCTGTCTCCTTTCAGGTTGACTCTGCTTGTGCTGTAAGAGATATGTGGAAACATATTAAGAACAGGAAGTGTCAAACTTTTAGGCATAGTGACCAAAGTGAAAACTGCTGGACTTAAGAATCATTAAATATTGAAAGGGAAATTGAAAATAAAAAAAACCACAAAAATGACTAAAAAATTTGTTTAACATAAACGTGAGTTAAACAAGAAGTCATTTTTTGACACATTCCTTTTAAAGAAGCAGATTGCTTGTTAAATGTTAACATTACATATAGTGTTCAGTTATTTTTCTGGGTACTTAAGTAGTAGTGAGACAACTGAGGTTATAGTAACTTTTACCCTGTTGATCTTATTTAGTCATGTTAGTGTAAGCCATGTACCGAGGTAGGTTTCCCGGAATACAGCGAAGTCACGGACAAAGAAATCCACTCCAACACCAGGTCAACAACAGATAGTTTACTGAACTTTTCAGGAAAATATGGTGAACAAATTACCCAAACACACGGGTACAAATTAGTGACCGAGGCCCCTACACCACACAGCGCGCCGCCAGGGTGTATCCTCTGGATGCACAATAATTTTACCAATCACGGGGTTCAGAAAGTCCGAAAACAGTTTACCTTTTAATACCGTACAAAGACAGGAACAATTGCATGTGATGCAATTCAAAGGTACGCCCACAATGTAGTACAACAGCTTACAACTTAACCAGCTTTACTTGCTATCCCCAGATATATACATAAAATACAGATTCTCCCACATGAGAACCGGTTGCATAAATAACCGTGCTATAGCAAGCCCTCTTCAAAGTCCCGCATCAGAAGGTGTACTTGGATAAACACTTATGGCCTGAAACCAAAGCTGCCCTAACTAGGCTAACTACAGGCCTGCACGCCTGGTTCATTGGCCTGGTCCTAGGTTCATTGGCTAGCACGCATTTGATCTGGGTGTACCTTTTGGGTGGTTAGCAGTTGCTGCTCTGAGGTGAAGATCCCCCCTGTTTGAGGCAATATCCAAGATGTAGTGGCTCTTCTAAGTCTCTGCAGAGTGTTCTTTCTGTCCCAGACCTTTCTTTGCTTCAATGCACACAGTTACCCTCCTCTCTCTTTGGGCCCAACCAAAGCAAGAAAGCTGAGTCAATTCTCACCCTGCATCTATCCTCTCCTGACCTCTGGATCTTTCCCTCCTGTTCTCTCTCAAAATGGCCCCCGCCTCATGTCCCTAGTCACAAGACTTTTTCGGCAGTTTTCGGAGACAGTGGCATCTTGTGGCCAAACAGCAGAATGCAACAGAATACTTTACAATTAGAAGTCACACATATGATTTTACTGAGCGACCATCATAAGGCTGGTTCACTATCCCACATTAGAGATATCAGGGAACCCTTACACTCAGTGGGTTATCCTCAGGTCAGTCAAAAAATATTCACTGTGAAGTAAAATTATGACCTATAGCTAATATAGAGCATGCATCACATGCAGCTCACACAGCAGCTAGAAGTGCTTGGGAGTGACTTAATCAGGTCCTGGTAGGCTGTCACAGGTATCTGGAGTGCATCCCCCAGTTGTTGGAGGATACGTAGGGAAGAATCTGTAGAGTGAAAACAATGATTGAGGTGCACTCGCATGAGTTAGTCTGGAGATTTATGGGGCCAAGGTTTGATTATGTTCTTCCAAACAATGTTAGACATTCCCAACCATGTAACATGTCACATCGTCTTGCTGGAAATACCCATCTGCTGCATGAAAGACAATAAACAAGTAGGGGTGTACATGATCTGCAAGGATAGATTCATGCAAGTGAGCTTGCTTTTCACATGATTGAGTGGCCCCAAATAGTGCCACAAAAAACATTCCCTGGACTACAATGCTGCCACCATCAGCTTGTGGTGTTCCAGCAATGGTTGTAGGGTGTATGTTTTCTGAACGTTGTCACCATCCGTTGAATGAAGCAGAAAAGGGGACTTATCAGAGAAGGCAACTCTTTGCCAATCAGCAGAGGTCCAATACTGATACTACCGTAAAAATGTAAGCCTTTTCTGCCGATGCAACTTTGAGGTGCAGTGACGGTCGTCTGCTTCAGCGCCACATACACAGTAGTGTTCACTGAGCTGTTTTCAACACATCTGTTAGCGTAATGGTTCATTTTGACAGCTATTGACAGCTTTTCCTTGTAAGTAATTAAGTAAGGTATGTGGTGTGTTTTGTTTAAAAAAAAAAAAAAGGATACAAGGAATAATGTTTGATGCTATTCTTTTCTATGCATGTGTCTCTGCAGCATTCTTGGAACGTTGGCTGCTTGTTACCTGACTGTGGTGATAATTGTGAAGTATTACTTGACAGAGCCTAGTGTCCATAATCAACAAGAAAATTCTTCGGAGTGAGTATATTTGTCAGAACATCTAATCACTGCTATGGTATGATCTGTTCATTTAGACCTTAGTCCTAATCAATTGCCTGCTATATTATTTGTACTGGAATGGTTCCTGCTAATCATCCCAAACATATTTCTGACACGAGCAGAGGAGCAGTGGCTACCACTGTGTCTAGGACACCTTGTGCTGTAACATACCTACATAGATTAAGCATGTATTATCTCACACTTCTCACAGGATAAATGATAATTGTCTATCTTGGAGAATATCCATATAGTGTCAAGTAGGTGAAAGAAACTGCCCACGTAATCCCTAACATAAAGTAATTTGTTGCATCCCCACCCTTGCAAACAAGGGATCTGGTGGATAAAGAAGTGGAGATGTGTGTATTGTATTTATTGTTATTTTGCTGTAACTGCTTTTCCATAGTAACTGTACTACCCTAAATTAACAAGGAATTTGTAGTTTTGTAGAATTTGTAGTTTTGAAAATCCTAAGGAATTGCTATATTTTGCACTGGTATGATATTATACATTTGGAAAATCACTGCTTACATGTTTATCTCCATCCGAATGGTCTTTTCTGCTACTGATCATTGTTAGGATTTATTAAAGCATCTGCTCTGCTAATATGTAGTCAGAGCTACATCCTTTCAGATTTTAAAACCAGACTCACTATAGGTTTAAAATAAACTCCCCATAAGACCCTTGTAATACCTGTGATATATGAACATTTAATAATGGATTGTAAATCTTAAATCATCAGTTAATATTTTCCCATATGTCAACTAAGATTAAAAATCAAGAGATTTAAAGTCCTTCTACTTTATTCAGCACATGTTCTACTGTATTTGAAAGCCATATGGGCTTAAGAGACATATACATTTTCTGATGTCTGTTTTTAGTTGCTAACAATAGGACTTCTGCAAATCATACTGTACTTTACAGATTATATTATGTGGTTTCTATGCTTTTTCTGGTGATCTGATTTAATCCTGAATGCATCTGGCAATTTTATTAATGCATTAATGAGTAAATAAAAGCTACAATCATAGCTTTCATGGTTTAATTATGTAAAAAAGGTTAAAAAGCAAAACAGTGGGGGATGACAAGGTGTGAGATGACAGGGATCTGAAGCATACTTGCCAACTATTTAAATTGGACATTAAGGAGCTCCTTAAAAGCTACAAAGCAGCTGCATGCATTGCCAAATTACCCATAACACTCCCAACCTATAGCTTTGAGTCACAAGCAGAATATATGTCTCCTTTAAACGGGTTGTCCTTTTATTTTTGATACAAATCACAGCAGTCACAGGCCGAAACTTCTGAGGCCAGTGATTGGCTGCCGCGTCATGTGAGCAATAAAAATGACACAATTGTTGGGGAGCAATATCAGTGCCTTTTTTTTTTTTTTACCCCTATCCCGCACACAGGTTGTTCATAAGAATAGAACCCCCCCCCCCCCCCAAATTAATTAAAGCCACCATAAACTAATTCAGACCCCAGTCTATATTCATTAACACCACAGATAAGATCCCTGTATACAAACCTAAGACCAATCACCCCCCCTCCACTCCCAAAACTCATAGCGCCTAGTCAAAACACCCTGTATATAGACCTCATAAATAAATACAAAACTTAGACCCCCTAAATAGATTGACCTTCCCCAGAGCCCCTAAACTGAGAGACCAGATCCCCTAAATAAATGGCGCTCAGACCACTACCCAACTTTACACAAAAATACAAATCACAGAAGAAAACAAGCTTTTATACAGTAACCAAAACCCCTTTATACAGACTTCAGGCCAGATGTGCAGATACACTCCTCCAGAGGTATAGTTATAGGGGTCATAATTGTGTCCAGGACCTAAGGTGTCCAATCAGGATGACTGGACTGCTCTGTTGCTGTCCCATGAACAACATTGATCATTCACAGGATAGGAGTTAAATGTGTGATAGCTGGGGATGTAACGGACAGTTATGAGAACAGGGTTTCTGAGTCCCTTATTTGAATGTAGTAATGATCACATTTGCGCACGAATACTGGAACGGACGGAGATAGCTAAAGTAAACACAAGGTAGTAGAATAAAGAGGTTACCTGTGACTACTTTCTAACAGTTTGTGTTACTTTATTTCAGTGCATCTTCTTTGGCTTCAATGTTTAGTGTGATTCCAACGATCTGCTTTGGTTTTCAGGTAATTTCCTAATATTGGTGAAATAAAATCATTAAAAGTGTTTTAGCTGGATAATGAAAAGAAAAAAAAACATAACAAAAATGTATGGACTCTTTGCCTTTTAAGGTTTTTTTTTAACTTCAAAGATTGCCCCTAATTAGGTCAGTTATAGTTTATTTAAAGTTTGTAATGTACACTGGTTAACAATTCTCTACCTTTTTCTCCTGCTTTTACTTTTCTCTCTCCCATATTTCTCTTCAGTTTCTATAGTTCTTGGCAATAGCCCTCTGCTGTGAGTGGTGATCGGGAAGCCGGCATCAGTGACGTTGCTGGTAGTTGGGAATTTGTGAATGCACATGCTTGTGCATTCGCATCATGTCCCGGCCAATATAATTTCTTACACAATGCATATAATCGAACTAGGATTCTAGAGTACATGACTAGGATTCTGGAGTAGGGTAGTTGATCCAGGGATTATTCGGATTGCCAGACTGGAGCCGGGAAGGAATTTTTTCCCTAAAATGTGGACATGGCTTCTACCTCATGGGGTTTTTGGCCTTCCTCTGGATCAACACTTTAGCACAACAGGCTGAACTGGATGGACGTCTTGTCTTTTTTTGGCCTTACAAACTATGTAACTATGTAACTGTGAACTCCTACTGGACATTGGCAGTTGCCCAGGACCATTTCTATGTCTCTAGTGTCCAGGTTCAGGGTGGTCCAAACTCTACGCTGGATTCCCTGGACACCGTTGAGGTGTTGCCATGTGTGCCACTGGTCAGTGGAAGGATTGGTGAAGCATGGTACACCTCAAGTCCAGAGAGTCAGGGGTCTGCAGTAAACCAGTGCACTTTTTTAATGGAGGCACTCAAGTTCAACACAATAGAGGCAAGACACCGAGTGGCTTCTCGAGTCTCCTTCCTGGTAGACAAAGGCAATGTGCTGAGGAATGGCCTGGGTTAGCTGTCCCTCTCTCAGAAGGCTGGTATGCTGGCTAAAGCAATGGTGTCCCAGGGTTTGACCAGAATGCCAGCCAGACGACTGAGCCAAAGGACCAGTGACCCAGGATCTCTGGCTTGGTATCTTCAGAATCCTCTTCTGGTCACAGAGGCAGTCTTTTCTGGTACCCACTGGTCTCTGTCTACAGAACCACTAAGGTCTCTGAGTGCTAGACTTTAGGGATTCTAGATCATCTAGAAACTGTAAAATTGGAGGGGTGGAGTGGAGAAGCACAGCCCTTACAACACCATTGTTACAATTTTTAAGTTTCTCATACGTTTATATACAGCTTCTATTCTGGCCTATAGAAATGACTTGGCATCTTTTCCAGATGGTGCAAAGGTCACTGTCTGAGTTTTCCTCCCAAAACTCAACTGTGCATCTTCTAGTAAAGTGAAAAGTAACCACCTTCTCAATCCATAGGTAGCAAGTATCAGAGTCTCTCAGTGCTAATTGGCTATGTGTTAACCTTTTCCACAGTGCAAATAAATAGAAAATATTATAATAAGCAATTTAACCTGGCATCTAGGAATTTAAAACAGCAAAGAAGTACACAACCGTAAAAACTATGGTATCAAGATTGTAAGATGTTGATGGCTTTGCATAGTAGCAATAGGGTAAATGTCCAAAGTATCCTTGCACTAGGGCGTCCCACTGGGAACAGTTATAACTAGAGATGGGCGAATTTCTCAAAAACTCGATTAGCCGAGTTCGGCAAATTCTTCGGCAAAATTCGTGTTGACCCGAATTTATTTGTGGCGAATCGCGTTAAAAAACAGCTATTTCCTGGCTGCAGAGAGCCTGTAGGGTGTTGTAGAACATTGTGCACTGCTCAAATATGCATAGGGAGCTTGGTTTAGTCTTCATACAATGCTGTGTTTTAGTATGACATGCAGATGACAGGCGCTGGTACTAGAATCGCTTCACACTTTACTTCTCTGGGCAGTTACAGGTGGCAAAGCTGACCAAATAACTGAAGTGGGAATGCAATCTGACAAGGTAATGTCAGCGCCAGCTCGATAGAACCGAGGGCCAAGATCCTGCTATAATAATAACAATAATCTTTATTTATATAGCGCCAACATATTCCGCAGCACTTTACAATATATGGGGTGGGATACATAAAAAAGTGGATGAACCTGCCATCCCAACCATATATCTATATACAGATAAGTGCCTGCGGGTGGCAAAGTGAAGGAAGTGACGAATGTGTGACAGAATTTAGGGGGTTAACAATTAGGGATCTTGTCTAAGAAGAAACATTTTCAGAGTGCACTTAAAACTGTGAGGGTTGTGAGCGTGCCTGATAACATGGGGTAACAAAGAACGCAATAGTAGGTTCATGGAGTAGGCACAGGTCGCAGCACAGTAAGGGGACGTAACAGCAGGGGTCACCCCATGAGGCCGCAGCTTCCGGTGTCATGTAGCGGCCGTGTGTTGATCACACACTAGATCATCCACTTTCTCCCAGACGACAGCTGACAACCCCGGCAAAGAGTCGGTGCATGCGTAAGACACAACCTTTAGTTGGCATTGCCCGGGAGCAGGTCAGGGGCCCCCACCTGCCCTCAACCCACCTCTGTCCCGTTTGCTTCCCACAGCCAGAGAACAACTATGTGCTGTGGCCTCTGCGCCACTATACAATGAGGACGAACTATTTGAAGACAGTGGGCAGCAAAAAGGTGGGTAAGATATCCGCTGCTTCTTGCAGAAGTGGGCACGTACTGATGAGGAGGGTTATGTTGCGTGCAGTCAGGCTCTGTACAGCGACACCATTGAAGAGGACAGGGGTGACAGGCAAACACTAATCGATGTAGCCAATCGCACATGGGAGCCAGGTGAAGCAAGCAAGGCTGGGACAAGGTATTTTGGTGCCCTAGTTAAACAGTGCATGAAGTTCCCCCCTCAAATGGAAAATTCAGCCCACTCCATGTCTCCTTGAGCCCCCTTTTCTGCCTGGTATGAAGTGGCGCCCTAGGCGGTCACCTACCTTCGACTACCCATCAAGAGCTTCATCATCCTCATTGGGAGAAGAGCGGCAGCTTGCGCGTCAGGCAGTGGCGTAACTGGCAAGTCGGTAGTGTGGCAGAGAGTCAGCAGGTTGGCAGCATTGCGAGGTCGGGAGCCAAACAGCCACGATTTAGACCACCCACTTTGCAGTTCCCAGAAAGTAGTGGTGCAGGAGCTCACCGAGGCAGCGGCGGTAACAGTCAGTGTGGAGCATTGGTGGTAAAATGACCTACTCGGCGGTGTGGCAGTTTTTTTTATTTTTCACATTCCAATCTTTATTAAGGAAGCAATAAATACAACAGAAGCAATCAAATCATATTAAGCGTGATTACAGATTTAGAGAAACATACAGCATACATCTGTAGCAGTCAAAGTATAGCTTCAAAGGGAGCAATGACAGGTAAGCATGTATATCAAGGTGGCAGACATACCAGCTATACAAAGGCCTTCAGATTATAAATTTAGCACAAAAAGGAATAGCCTATAACAGAAGGGGAAATAACCACATAAAAGGAACAGGTGATCCGTCGTCTGCACACAGAGGTGTTTCGGAGAAATCGATTGGCATCAGCTAGCAGAGGACAAGCTAGAAATAAGACTCAATTGACACAGATGAAGAACAGGGGCAGATTAAAGACACATCATTCCGGAGAGGAGCCACGCACCCAAGCAGCAAGCAAGAGGCCTACACACAAGAGGCAAATTCCGGAGAGGCTGCAAAGGCAATCCACGATCCCCATGCCCGGCCATATCTTTCCCTCCCTTCAATGCTGTCCAGCCTCAGTTCCTCCATGCGTTGGAGGAAGAAGATCTCCTTCAAACCCACCCCGGTAAAGGGAGGGGGGGTCACGGATCGCCAAAGCCTTGGGTTAAAGAGCCTAGCTCCACCAACATAAAAAAAAAAATTTTTTCCTTTTTAAAGGTCTAGATCCCACGACCAGACAAAACAACCCGCCGATCATTTTCACTTTTTACCGTTAGGCCCTTTTATTATAAAATCGCTTTTTCCCAGAAGGGGGAAATAAACGGGCAACTCCACCACACAATTTCCCAGCCCCGTCCTCGACCCATCTCCACAATGGGGAGAAAAGGGGGGAAAACCAGTGAAGAAAAGTAGGACCTATACCAGGGGGAGATGTTTTTTGAAATTAACTTGGGCGGCGGATATGAATGGACTAACGTATAGGATTTCGTCCAATCCCCCTCTGAAATGGGTCTTTGAATTTCCCGTTCCCAAATCAGTTGATGGGGAGGGGGTGAGCCGGAAAGCGCTTGCACGATAAGGCGGAACAACTGCGAGATAAGATGGTTCGGGGGGTCAGAGCATCTGCAAATGCTTTCAAAGGGAGTTAGGGCTCTATGCAAGTCCAATTTCGCATTGTTGAGCATGTAGAAGTAGCGGATCTGCATCCACTGCAGCCATCCAACCGACTCCATCCCCTCCAACTGGGCAACTTCCCCCCAATGCTTCAAAGATGAGGGGGTAAGCAGGTCCTGAAATACAATAGGCTTGGGATATCTACAAGGTTCAAACGCAGCGAGCGCAGGGATAGCACAGATCGGGGTCACCCAACGCTACACTTTTTTGAAAGTTAATCTTTAAATTACTCAAGGAGCCAAAGGCCTCTAAGACCTTCATTAAGACTGGCAGGGAGGTAGCAGGATGAGTTAAGTAAAGCAGAAGTTTTACCCGAAAGCGAGCACTTTTCGTACATTTTTACAGCGAAGCAGAAAAACAGGGTTAATTTTGTAGGTCCCGTTAAAAGGTGCTCCATTGTGAGAACATACAAAATGGAAGAAAGGGGGGTCCCTGCCGTGCCTTGCCAAAATCCAGGTCCAGAGAGGGATCCGTTAGGACGAATTCGGGCATGTGGATGCGAGTAGAGGGCCCTGATGCGCTGCAGTACACCGGGCCCTACCATCCCGCAGGACTTATAAAGTCCCAGTCCACTCGATCAAACGCTTTTTCAGCATCCAAAGATAACAGCACAAGGGGCACACCGCACGTCCCAGCCTGCTGAATTATCGGAAAGGTCTTTAGGGTGTTAATCCTAGCCTCTCTAGTAGACTGGCTTTAACAGGCTTAAGTAAATCGTGGAGAAAGTGAAGCTGACCGGGGACCAAACGTTGGCCCCACCCCCTGTATCAACATCAGCTTTGCCAACAGTTGCCTGGGAAAACGTGTCTCAATGTGGGATCCATTTTGCGCAGCAGAAACCCCCATCACGCCCCCCATTTCAGGCAGCAAGCTCCACCACCACTCCCGAAGACAACTGCCTTCTTTCATCTCTCCTCCAGATCCCTGCTCCCGATACTCATGTGCCGCATCTTTTCTTCAGTGTTTCCCAAGAGAAGCAATTGCAGACCATCCCTAAGTGCAGAATTGACCGGCCCCCTGTCCAATTTTGAGGGTTTTGCTGTCCCCCCTTTTTCGGGGGTGGACTGTGCCTGTTCAGAAAAACTTACGGGAAAATTTTGCATGTCTTTAGCCTTTTCTACACCACCAAGCAACCCTCCTTGAGCTAAACAAACAGAGAAACTAAAAACAGAGAAAAACAGAGAGAAATCGATGAACAAAAAAGGCATTCATGATTTCTTAATTCCAATGGGAAAGGGGGATCCAGGATAATTTTTGTCACCAGTGGCAGTCATGCGGGAACCCCTGTCATTTGCACAGACCCTTTGAAAAAGGCCCCACTTTATTTGTCATCGCCAGGACTGGGGGATGAATAACACATTCTATGCTTTCATTCTTGGACGAGCTGCAAAATCGTCTGGGCAGGGGGGCTGGGACATAGGATTCATCTCACGGCCACATGAGTCCAGTGGGGGCGGAACTGGAGAAGGAGGAGGAAGACATTGGAACACAAGCAGTGTCTGGCGAAATGAGTGTTTTTTTTCTTCAGGTGACAGGAGAGGAGCAGGAGCAGCCAGAGGATTAGGATGAGGCAGATGACTCAGACACACCGTGGCAGTATACAGTAGAGATGGAGGCAGGGAGTCCCTCAGAGTCACTTGCACAGATGGCCCGCTGCATGCTGATTTGCCTGGCTAGTGACAGCTGAATTGTCACCATCCGGCAGAGGGATGACTTCTGGCTCTCAACCCTCTTGGACCCTCGTTACCAGGCCCAAATGGAAGCATTTTTTCACCTGCCAGGACGGAGGACAAACTCAAGTACTATAGAGACATCCTATGTCGTCAGTTGGCCGCTGCCTATCTACGCCATTGTCCATCCTCTAGCACAGGGGTGTCAAACTGCGGCCCTCCAGCTGTTGGGAAACGACAACTCCCATCATGTCCACTGTAATAGATTATACAAATGCATATTGGGAGTTGTAGATTTCCAACAGCTGGAGTGCCGCAGTTTGACAACCTTGCTCTAGCAGTTCATCAGCTCTCACTTACCACTGCTATGTCTGCTGTGGTGGGAAGGGGGGTTAGGAGCAGTACTAGCTCCATCAGCAACAACCTGAGACTGGAGTTGTTGATGAGCAGCTTTCTTCACCCCCTAGTGATTTAGGTACCTACCAGCAGCAGCATCTGGAGCAGACCCTGAACCCTGGATTCTTTGGGTACCTGGCTTAGCTACTATCCTGATGCTGCCACCTGCCTGATGCCCCACATCTGCTGCTAGCTGCTCCTTAAACCACCCACCATCTTTCCCAGGGACTGGTATTGACACCCACCTCCACACTCTTCACTGGGCTATTATGTAGCCTTCTGATGCTTCTTCATCCTCACCACTCATGTATCCTTATGATTATGCTCTCATCTCAAGGCTATTTCTCATTTCACTCTCTGGATTGATTTTTCTTTTACTTTTAATCTGTCACAATGAATGAAAAGGTCAAACACATCCGATTTGTGTTTTCAGAGAAGCCATAGGGCTAGTATGACATGGTCCTTTGTTTGTATCAGGATTGTCAGATGAGTAGGTAGCCAAAAGCATTAGTGGCTACAAAACACAGAACACATGCAAATATTCCATTTACTTATCAACTCCTGTTTCTTTTTGGCTTTAGCAATGATGGATTATTGACCAACTGAAAGCAGACACTGAAGGATCAAGGGATGGCGAAATGATTATTGACGTCAATGCAAAATTACTGATGAAACCCTCTTCACTCTTTGGGGGGGGGGGCTCTACATGTATCAGCTTTTAACAGAATCACCACAGTAATTGAAAAAAATTTACGGTTTGCCACAGATAGCATATGCCAAGATTTGAGATGTATGTAGGGCTGAAATATACAAACACTGCATTTGACACACAATTCTCCACAAAAACTGAATAAATGAACTCTTGGCCACAGATTAAAAAAAACCCCACCGGTCTGAAGTTGATGGATTTCAGGCGTGTATGTGGCAGAAATACACACACCCTGTATTTGACTCAAATTCCCCCACAAAACAAGAGGAGAAATTAACCCTTGGTATAAAATACCCTACAGAATGAATGAGATGAAATTCAGGTGTATATGGGGTAAAAATACACACACCTGTATTTTAGTTCAAATTACCCCACAATCAAGAAGTTAAATTAAGTCTTTGGTATGAAATACCATACAGAACAACCAGATGTAATTGAGGCATATATGGGACAGAAGTACACCCACCCTGGACTTTAGGGAGAATACCCCACAAACTAAAACAAAATAACGCTGGTTGAGTAACAAGTGTGCAAATGACACACACTTGTGATGGTCTTTCCCCCAGTCGCTGATAAAACAAGTTTGTTTTACAATAAGTTCTATATAGTGCAACAGCACCAGCAAGATGCTTATGACAGGACAGACTGTGAGAAGTGTGAGAATTTAAGATGGCATCCATATTTATAGGGCTGTGACGTCACAGAGGCCCGCCCGTCGCTGATTGGCTTCATGTCTGCACATGTCATTGAGGGTATTCTTTTCCTCCTCCCAGAGTTCTCTGCCCCATGTCACGCCATGTGCTTGCTGCCATGTTACAAAAAAAAGACGCTTCGTTCCCGCGAATCACCATAAACTTCGGTTTCGTGCAGAACCGAAGTTTTCCTGAAATTCTAGACGAATTCCACTTCGTTAGAATTGATTCGCCCATCTCTAGTTATAGAATAACAGATTATTGACAAAGGAATGGTGGTCATAGCATTAGATTGGCGATTACTCAGATACCTGATTGCTATACTCTCTTATTGCATTCCAATCCTGATTGGAAGGTTTCTGTGGCAGCATTGGGAGCATGCACACAGAGGAGAAACGTGGTGATATTATACAATTTAGTAATGCCAGTAGACACAACCAGAAACCTTCTCCCCTTTTTTAAGTAAAAAAGAAGCAGGAAAACTCGAAAAGCTGAGGGGAGACAATCTCTTTAAAGGGGTCTATATGGGAATCTTTATTTGGTATAGGGCTCACAACTGTATTACTGTAAACTTTGTAATTCATACTTATTACAAATGTACCTGTCCTGCTGTGCAGAACAAGGAAATGTACTCCCTTCCTCCTGCAAACCATATGAGGGTTATTGACCACATGGCCTCAATGAGCATTTTGTCATCACTCGGGTGTTCTTTGAAACCAGACTCGGCTCAGAAACCTGCACACGTAGTGGGAATGACCTTAGCAGAGAATGATCTGGCTGTCACGCTTGTCATGATAAATGAATAAGGAGGCAAAAGAAAAAGAATCTTTAAACTCCCGGATAACCCCTTTAAAGTGGTCATATATACAAACCGAATTAAAGGTGATCAAAAAAAATCATGTATCCCCACAATAGTACCAATGAAAACGTCAACTCATCCTGCAAAAAAACAAGCCCCTACACAATTCTGTACACAACTTTTCTTTATAAAAAAAAAAAAGTGTTATTGTGTAAAAGCATTAAAACGAAACAAAATATATAACTTTGGTATCGCTGTAATTGTATTGACCTAAAGTTATGTCATTTATACGGCATGGTGACTGCAATAAAAATAAAAAAAACACTACTAGGATTGCTGTATTTTGTTTATCCCGCCTCCCAAAATCCTTAATAAAAGCAATCAAAATGTCACATGAATCCCAAAATGGTATCAAATAATTCCTGAACTCATCCACACAAGAAACAAGCCCTTAAATAGTTGCATATGCAGAAAAATAAAGTTCTGCCTATCAAAATATGACGACATGAAAGCAATTGCTTTACAAAAGTATTTCTATGGTGTAAAAATAGTAAAACATAAACTATGTAAAAGTGATATTTTTGTAATTGTACAGAACTATAAAGTTTTATGTCAATTATACTGCATGGCAAAACACTGTTCAAAAAACAATGGTGGAATTGATGTCATTCACCGTCTCCTCCAAGATTCCTTGTAAAAATGACAGGGTGTAGTTTCTAAAAGAGTTCTTTTTAGGGGTTTTTATTAAGTTTTAGCACCTGAATGTGTCCGCCAACCTGAAATAGTACTTAAATAATATCTTAATGAAGAGGAGACCCTAAAATCTCCTAAGGTGCTCCTCCTCCTCCTATTCTGAGGCTTGTGGTTAACTCAAATAGCACACTGGGGCCACATATGGGATATTTCTAAAAACGGCAAAATTGGGGAAAATTAATGTAGTTGTGTTTTTCCTGGTAACGTGCTATGTTCCAGTAAAGAATAGATCAAAATTTAAAATATGCAGAAGAAATTTTACATTTCACCTCCACTTTGCATTAATTTCTGTAAAACATTTCCCTAGTTAACGAACACATCTGGTTAACAAACCTTCTAAATATTAAAATACTTTAAGAGGTGCAGTTTCTTAGAATTATTTTTGAGGGTATCTAACAAACATACAGGCCCCTCAAAGCCATGTTAGAATCTGATGCAAATTTTCTTGAAAATGTGAAAGAAGACTACAAAATTAACCTTTTTAAAAAATGAGTCCAACATGAAGTAGACATATGTTAGATGGCGATTATAAACTATTTTGTGTAGTGTAACTCTGTCTTGCACGCAGAAATTTTTGAACTATGAAAATGGCAAATTTTTCAAAATTATGACATTTAAATATTTTTCATAAAGAAACAAGGATTGTATGGACCAAATTTATTACTAACAATGCACAATGTGTCATGAGTCTCTACATCACATGGGTAGGTTGGAAGTATGTCATCATAATTTTATAGTTTGTCATTACAAATGCGGCAGTAACCATTTTGTCTACTATTTCAATTTTCAAAATATAAAACCCTACTATTGACAGCGGCATTTAAGGGGTTAAACATTTGGGATTAAAGTTAGTGTTCAGAGTAGTTAGGGCTGGTTTGGCTTAATCAGAGTTTTGATGGTGATGTTTGTAAAATTGTATATGACCAATAGCCAGACTTTTCAGAAAGGGGGAAAAAAAGTGTATTATTCAGTGTTCGCATACACTTTTTCAGATGTAGAAAAAAAAACTGGTGATTTTTTCCACCAACAAAATTCGGATCAGACCAAACCAGCCCTACCCAAATCCACACAACAATATTTCAGAACATAATGCAGTTTCCTGTAGTGTGTACCCTGATGGCTATTTGAGCAATATTTTGAAAGCCTGTTTCTTGTTTCCAGTGCCATGAAGCTTGTGTAACCATCTATAGCAGTATGAAAAACAAAAGTCTGTCAAAATGGATTGCGGTGTCTGTGGTATCCATGCTGATCTGTCTGTTCATTTACTCTCTAACAGGTAAGGGAAACAAAAATCTTCTGTCATGAGTGTTAGAATGTTACAATTGTATAAAGTACCTAACTTGGTGTTAGAGGAAGAGATTTTTCTATAGTTAGTTTTTTTTCTTTTATACTTTTTACAGTGGTCACCTTGCAATATAAATGACATGCTAGCATTACTCAGCAGATCAAAACAATTACAGCGATACTCCATATGTATTTTTTTTTTTTTACTGCTTCTGCACAATAACACTTTTATTCAAAGGAGAAAACATGTTTTGCATCGCTATAGTTCGAGAGTCATAACTTTCTAGTGGCTTGTTTTTTTTGCAGGATGAGTTGCCATTTTTATTAGTATTTTTGCAGGGACAAGGCTTTTTGATCGCTTTTAAATTCCTTTTTGGAAGGCAGGGTGAAGGAAATACTATAATCCTAGTAGTGTGTGTGTGTTTTTTTTTTTTTTAACAGCGCTCACCGTGCAGTATACGTGACTAGTTTTACTTGATATTTTACTTCATATTGTTTTATCTCTTCCAACTGCAGGCATATATGGATTTTTTACATTTGGAAAAAATGTGGCTGCTGATATCTTGATGTCTTACCCAGGAGACGATATTGTTGTTGTTATAGCCAGATTACTGTTTGCCATCTCCATTGTCACGATCTACCCAATTATACTTCTGCTAGGAAGGTAAACATCTACTGCTATTCTAGTCTGTATGGAGATGTCAGTGTGTGTTGAAAAAGGGAGAACTGGATTCTTAGGGAGCATCCACGCGGAAGTGACAAAATGCCGGTATTTTGTCGTCGTTTGCATGTTTTTGGGGGACGATTCTGTCCGTGGTTTACGGATTCGCCCATCCCCATCAACCATTGAAATGCAAATCTTCCGCCCGAAAACGGGTGGAAGATTAGTATGTTCTAAGTTTTTCGGAACACCGGCGGTGTAAAAAAAAGTACGGCTTAAAATCTATTCCATGTAGACTACTTTTCAAATCTGAAAACCGTCTGAAAATCCGCCCGGAAATCTTACCGTGTGGATGGACTCTTAATGTATTTATCGAATGCTTATCTAGAGCCCCACAGGTGGGTGTTTATGCTTTGGACAATCCCTTTTGGTTGTAAAAATTTCCTAATAATAAGCTGATTGCAGGGTATTGCTGCTGGGATCCTAAATGATCAGATGTAATTTGTTGAGAAATCAGACATTATTATTATTGTTTATTTAAAAGCGCCATTAATTCCAGGGCGCTGTACATTTGGGGAGGGGTTTACATACATAACATATGTCAAAGTACAATGAAAATGATAAATGACTAACAACTGGTACAGAGGAAGAGAAGGCTCTGGCCGCAAAGGCTTACAATCTACAATTAATGAGAATTTAGACAGAAGGCGAGGGGCAGACATGTGGGGGTATAGGGGCAGCAGGGTTATTGTAGTTTATAGGCAATCCTGAATAGATTTCAGATTGCTTTTGATGCTAGTGAGAGTGTGATGTGTTGTGGTCGTGAGTTCCATAGTATGAGAGATGCACGGGGTAGTCTTGGAGATGGTTGTGTGAGAAGATGACACAGGGACAGCAGAGAAGAAGGTCCTGTGAGGAGCAGAAATTGCATGAGGGGAGGTATCTGGAGATTAAGACAGTAGGCTAACAACCTATTCTAATGAATAATACTTTAGGGCTGACCAAACAGCAGATCAACTATGTAAGGGATGTTTCAAGATGCTGGTAAAAGCGGTGTGTGTAAAATATTTACTTAGTTACATGAAAGTTTAATTGGAATGATATAGTAATATGCTCATGTAGAGTTTTTCCTTTAAAATCCTTATTTTTTCCAGATCTGTCCTTCAGGAAGCTTGGTTGAATCACAAATACATGACTGCATATGTAACTGCTTCCTATGAACAATCTGTGCGGATCACACTGACTGTACTCTGGATCCTGGTTACACTCATCATTGCGTTGTTTGTTCCTGATATCAGCGAGGTCATCTCAGTCATAGGTGGAATCAGTGCTTTTTTCATCTTCATCTTCCCAGGTGAGCCTACTCTTGACCAGAAGTACTAAAGCTCAAACTGACCTTTGGGGCCACATGTATGAAAACAGTCTAGGTCTAAAACTCACATTGTTGCCCATAGCAACCAACCAATCAAAGCATCCCTCTAATTTTTCCAGAGCACTATATGAAATGAGAGGGGCGCTCTGATTCGTTGCTATAGGCAACAATGTGAGTTTTAGACCTAGACAGTTTTCATACATGTGGCCCTTGATGTTATATTTGCATTAGTTCTCCACATGATTTTGCATTGGGATAGCAAGACTGACCTGTTACATCACATATCTGATGTTGGGTTATATGTTGCCAAATAAGGTCAGACAATTGTTACTACAGATATGTAAACTATGAATGGTAGATTGGAGCATCACTTGTCACCATATCTAACAATTATGTCATAAATAAACCAATACAGCAGAATCCCCATCCCCATAACAACCTTATATACCATCAGAAAGCTAAATCATACCCTAGAAATTCCAGGTCCTGGAGCAAAGATAAACATTTTTTATGGGTAGAGTTTTATGTAAGTGTCACTCATATTATGACTAGATTTTTTAAGTGTATTTTTTATTTCATTCATAGGGCTGTGTCTGATTTGTATTATGGAAACGGAAGTAATGGAACAGAAGAAAAAGTAAGCTATTTATGGTGTACTGTTGATATATTAGGGAGTAACAGTCAGAGATGCATTCTCTTGAGTTCTTAGTAATCTGTATTTTTCAATGTTTCCAGGACCTACTGTATAACAATTTTATTTTTATGGAGCCATTTTACATAGCAAAAGCATAGCCAGGATTAAAGGGAAGACACACTGGGCATATGCCATGGGGTCTTCACAACCTTGGGGTCCTCCCTTAACCAGATACTACCATTAGCAAACATTCCACAGAGGTATAAATAGGCACAAAGGGAACACCATAGCACATCACCTAAGTATAGTTATGCTAATCTAATGGTGATGTGCTATGGGCACAACACCTGTGAAAACCTATAATTATATTGGAACAGTTGCCATGTGTGCAGTCGGGAGTTGCAGTATGAATAGACTAGGATAACAAAAACTAGATCATAGTCTGATGTTGAGAGAACTAATTTTTATTGAAACTGCGTATAATCTGAATAATTTTATTAGAAGTAATGCATTTTGTAAGCGTGCTGCGTCTTTCATCCAGAATTACACAGTTAACATTACACAAGTGACCAGTTTTTAAAGCCACCTAGAAAAAATAGTTTAGTAAATGTTAAAAATAAAACCTCAATGCATAAATAAAATTAAAAAAAAAGAAACTTTCACATAATTGGTATGGATGCTGTTATATTGAACTGAAATATGAAATGATCACATTATTTATCTCACATGGTTAACCCCATAAAAATACAGGCCAAAACTGCTATTTCTTGGTCTTGTTATTGGAGGACACATTGTTAGGCAGCATGAGTATAAGCTGCTGCAAATAGGAGGCTAAGTACAGCGACGAGACGATGCCTCTTCTGCAGACAGAAAGCTAAACCAGTCTTTAGCCTAGTGTCCATATGAGGCAGACATTCCTGCACACTGTCTCCTGTTCTCCTTTTGAAACCAGGAAGAAAGGTGTTGATTCTACTGCACTGTTGAGTTTGCAGCTAAATGGAAATTTTTCAGCATTGGGAAACTGTGCATCCCTTCATATCTACTCTACCAGGCACAGATGCAAATTTAGTCTCTTGCCTCACTGTGTTCTAGTCGTTCTTGTCAATTTTTAGGATATCTCCATCCCCATCCCATCTTACCTGCATTCGATCTCCTCTTTACTCCCCTATATTCAGCAGTTCACGCGAAGACCTCTTTTCCCAGTCCTCTTGTTTATAGAGATACATCTGCAGTATACATTCCGAATAGTGATTTCTGGAACAGTCAGTGTTAAAAACCTACACTCCAAGTCCCCTAACATGTTATGCCATGCTACTTTTTTGGCTTAGAAGGTGGTCTTCCTTGTCCTAATGACCTCCATCAAGTCTGGAAATAGGCAGTCTTGTCAGGTCTTGCTTTGTCCCTCATCATTCACCAGGACAAGGCAGTATTCCATCCAGTCCTATTTAATTTCCTGAAGGGTGATTTCCTCCTTTCACCTGAATGAAGACATCTCCCTGTCCAGATGTTTGGCTTCTTCTTCTCCTCCTCCTTCTTCTCCTTCTCACTATCCTATGGATTCAGTTGGCCATTGACATAGAATAGGCTCTCCTTGCCTTTGACAATGTTATGCCTCACCACATTCTACCTGAGTGGTTGCTGCTTCCAGGGATTTGAGGCATCGGCTTCTGCTTTACAAGTGTGAAAAAAAGCAATTTGGTCTTCCCTTCACACTTTTTTGATGACGTTAGGGTGGTTGTTTCTCTGGGTAGACAGATCTGGTAGGCCATGATGAAGTAGATGTGATTATTTTTGTTGCCTAAGGCTATGTTCACACGGCTTATTTGCAGGGTGTAATTACAACCCACAATTACGCCGTGTGGATGGGGGCGGAGCGGGGAGCCAGCACCTCGCCGGCCCATAGACATTCATTACCAGCGGTGCGTATACGCCACTGGTAATTCACATGTCACTTATCTCTCCCATCGGCGTATTCGCCGAGCAGGGAAAGGAGACGTAATCCATAGTACTCTGAGAACTGTGGATTACCGTAATGACTGGGACGTATTCCAGACGTAATTTGCGCACTCTGGCGCGTAATTACGGACTGAAATACGTCCCATTTTAAGCCGTGTAAACATAGCCTTACTATTCCCTCCCTTTAGGACTGTTTTAGAACATCCCGTGATGCCTGTGTCTCTCAATAATACAGACAAGAAAAAAAATAATTTTTAATGCCTTTTTTATCAGTCACACAGCTCTCACCTAAAGGCCCCGTTCACACGGCTTATTGCCGACGGATTTGTGCGCCGTATTGAGCGCACAAATCCGCCGTGAATAAGGGGCGGGGCGGGGGCGGGGCCGGAGCACGGCGGGGGCGCCGCTCCAGGCCCCATAGACAATGCATTGTTTACGGCGCGTCCGCGCCGTAAATGTGCAAGTCACTTTCTACCCCCGCGGCGGATTTGCCGAGCAGGGAGGAGCGACGGATTCCACTGTTCTCAATGAGAGCAGTGGATTACCGTAATGACTCCGACGGATTGGCGCCGTATTGAAGCGCAAATCCGGCGCGGAATACGGCGCCAATCCGTCGGCAAATAAGCCGTGTGAACGGGGCCAAAATGTTATTCCTTCTTGTAAGGTTTTTGTGGTGTGTGTGTGTGTTGTTTTTTTTTTTTGTCTATAGTTCCTGACTTGAGACTTTTTTTTTTCTTTATCTGCTTCATTACCTAAAAAATATAAGCTGTTGAATAGAAAATCTTACTGAGAATACAGTTTTTCATGGTATTTTAATAACATGGTAAAAAACTAAATAACACCAGTATAAACTATTGCAAAAATGAAAACAAAAATGTTAAGATCACTCTCCACAAGACAGTTAATCATTTAAATTTTTTTTGTACCCCTAAATGGTGCCATTAAAACATACTGATGTAGCAAGAGCAGAGGTTAATGGTATGAGATAATAACTTTGTAAGGAATAGAAGCAAATGGGATTTAGATGAACCATGTTGCAAATCCTAGAACATTACTGTTTGTTGTAATGCAGGTGGTTTGGTTCTGAGACGTTTTGCTTTATACACTGTAATATAACAATTTGCATTATACATTACTGGAAGAACCAAAGGCTCCATGATGTACACGCAGTCAGGAAGATGCACCGTTTCTGTGATTGATAGCTTGGCTCCCGCAGTAACTTTTGAGTTCAGATAAAGCTCTGATTTCAGGTTTTTAATATTGTAGATGCTGTGGGGTTGTGTGAGAAACCAAAAAGAAAAGTACTGCTCATCTTTAGCATTCCTGTGTTACATGTTTGTAAACATTCCCCAATATACAGTATTTAAACGACTTACAAGCACTGTTAGGGCTTGTTCACACGACGTTTTGGTTCCGTTTTGGATCCGTTTTATGGATCCGTTTTTAACCAGAGAAAATCTGCATCCAAAAAGCGGATCCAAAAAAACGCAACAGCTGATGCTTTTTTGGATGCTTTTTGCATGCATTTTTTGGATCCGTTTTTCAATGTCTTTCCTTTCAAATCAATCCTCTATTGATTTAACCTATTCTATGACCAAATACACCCTTTTGATAATTATTAACCCTACCCTAACCCCAACCCCATTAATAATTAATTTATAATTAAATATAATATTATATAATACACCTAATCTAATTAAATATAAATATATATATATATATATATATATATATATAATATATATATATAATAATATAATATATAGATATAAAATATAATATACAGGCAGTCCCCGGGTTACAAACGGGATAGGGACTGTAGGTTTGTTCTTAAGTTGAATTTGTATGTAAGTCGGAACAGGTACATTTATTACATGTAATTCCAGAACAAAATTTTTTTTTGTAGTTTTAAATTTTGCAGGGAAGGGTTTTTACATTTGTTTTGCTGTCTGTGCCCTTTTTTAGAAGATTTCACCTAATGTTCTGTATCCCATGTGCAGCTGTGGCATGCTGGCACTTAGTTATCATGGGGCGTGACTCAATGTTAAATGTCAGCCACGCCCCATAAGTCTCCGTTTGTAACTAGGGGACGTATGTAAGTCGGAACGATGTAAGTCGGGGACTGCCTATATAATATATATATATATATATATATATATATATATATATATATATATATATATATAATATATATATATATATAATATATATATATTCTCTCTCTCTCTCTCTCTATCTATATATATATATATATATATATAACACAGACATTTACATTTTAAGCCAATGCGTTTTTCGGATGCGCTTTTGGCATCAAAAGCGGATCCAAAAGTTACCCAAATGTATGCTGTGCTTTTGGATCCGCTTTTGGGAGCCCAAAAGCGCACTCCATTATTTCCTATGGGGACTTCTCTTGTGTAAACCGCAAGAAGAATTGACATGTCATTTCTTAAGACGCATCCGAAAAGCGCAGCGCACAATAGCAATGAAAAGCGCATCGGCAATCTCTCGTGGGAACGGTGATGCATTTTTTACATTGAAAGCAATGTAAATCACACTGAACATTGTTGGATCCGTTTTGCGGATCCGCTTTGCTTGCGTAAAACGGATCCAAAAGCAGATTGCAAAAACGTCGTGTGAACAAGCCCTTATATCACCTGCTATTGCCATGGTACATCTTTTTCCTCACTGGGCTAGTGCGTGGAGCTACAGTTGCTAGGCTACATTTTCCACAAAGCCTGCGTCCTCCCAGCTGAATGTCCCACCCCCCTCTGCTCCTCGCAGCATCAGTGCTGCTGCCGTCACTAGCTGTACACAGACATACACTTGTGAGAGGCAGTGTCTCTCATATACAGATGTTATGTAATGCAGTTTATTATCCTCCTCTAATAAAATATAATTATTTGTATATCATTAATTGTTTACACATATGCTATATGTGAACATGTACAAAAATTAGGACCCAATCCCATCATACATTGAAAAATGTACCTACCCTTTGCCATTTTACAAATAAAAAGATAGTTGCACATAATTTGTATCGCCACATCGGTAGCAGTCCGATCTATTAAAATATATATTTTAATCCATACACTAAACATTGTAATTGCTGATTTCACATCCCCATAAGTGATAAAAAATCTCATCCCAGCACCCTGTAGAGTGTCAGGGTACCTCTGGCTAGCACATGGAGGGCTGTGTTGCTCTCCAAAGAAATGTCTCCCCACATCATTACTGGTCATGCTTGGAGGATGTGGCAAGTAGCAGAGGTTCTCCACGGCGTCTCCCAACTGTCACATGTGCTCACTGTGAACCTGCTCTCACAACTTGATTAGAAGGTATCCAGCACGCACCAACGTATGCTTAAAATATACTGATATTTATTAAATCATGTTAAAATTGATTTCCAAAAACAGCTATGAGTAAGGGCGTGTGTTTTGCTAAGCCCGAAACGCGTTAGCTGTCTCCTCCCTCTGTGCCTGTTCACCGCTTGTCATGACCCCTGGTGAGTGCTGTTTTTGGAAATCAATTTTAACATGATTTAATAAATATCATTATATTTTAAGCATACGTTGGTGCGTGCTGGATACCTTCTAATCAAGTTGTGACATTGTTGCCGTCTCTTGGGACTGTGCATCCGTGCATTGCACCTTATGCAGTATTGTGGGCTGGCTTATCTCCTCTACTAGTTTGAACCTGCTCTCACCCATGAAGAGCACAGGTCACGAATGTCCAATCTGCCAATATTGGTGTTCTTTGGTGTTAACCCTGCACGGTGTTGGGTTGTAAGCACAACACCGACTTGTGGAGGTCGGGCCCTCATACCACCCTCATGGAGTCTGTTTCTGACAGTTTGAGCAGACACATGGATATTAGTGACCTGCTGGATTTTGCAGATTTCTGGCACTGCTCCACCTGTTCCTCCTTTCACAAAGGAGGAGGTAGCAGTCCTGCTGTTGAGCTGTTGCCCTCATACTGTCCCCACCTAGTGTACTGGCCTGTCTCATAGTAAATGCGCCATGCTCTGGACACTATGTGGACAAACACAGCTAACTTTCTTGCAACAGCTCACATTGATGTGTCATCCTGGATGAGCTGCACTACCTGAGCAACTTCTGTAGGTTGTAGATAGAGATGGGCGAATTGATTCTAACGAAGTGGAATTCATTTAGAATTACAGGAAAATATCGGTTCTGAACGAAGTCGAAGTTTGGGGTAATTCGGGTGAACGAAGTGTGCTTTTGATTGATAAAATGGCTGCGAGCACATGGCTTTACATGGGGCAAAGCACTCTGGGAGGAAGAAGGGCATAGCCTGCATGACATGTGCAGAGATGAAGCCAATCAGAGACCGGCGGGATTCTGTGACGTCACCGCACTATATAAGTCCGGGCGCGACGCTGGGAGCTCAAACCGATCTCACTGTACTGATCAGGGAATGTCACAGTTGCCAACTTTTGAAAATGAAAAAGCAGGAGATTTCAGTGGGCGGCAAAAATTTGCATGGACACGCCCATCTTGTCGGTATGCCACGCCCCTTCAAAAAGCCACACCCACTCCACCTAACTGCATAACGGATTTGGAAGAAAGCCAGGTAGATGCCCTTATAGCCAGGTAGTAACCCCCCATAAGCAGGTAGTGCCCCTTACAGGCAGGTAGATGCCCCCTTGTAGCCAAGTAGATGCCCCCTCTGTAGCCAGGTAGGTGCCCCCCTTTGTTAGCCAGGTAGGTGCCCCCTTTGTTAGCCAGGTAGGTGCCCCCATTGTTGCCAGGTAGGTGCCCCCATTGTTGCCAGGTAGTGCCCCCTCTGTTGCCAGGTAGATGCCCCCTCTGTTGCCAGGTAGTGCCCCCATTGTTGCCAGGTAGATGCCCCCGTTGTTGCCAGGTAGTGCCCCCTCTGTTGCCAGGTAGATGTCCCCTCTGTTGCCAGGTAGATGCCCCCATTGTTGCCAGGTAGTGCCCCCATTGTTGCCAGGCAGAGCCCCCCATATAGCTAATAAAAAAAAAAATAATAAAATCCACTTACCTCACCAGGCTCCTGCAGCACGGCCGCTCCGGACGATCTCCTCAGCGGCGCAGGGGGAAATGAGAGCAGCCGCACGTCACGCCCCTGCAGCCGCGCGTCACTTCCCCTGCGCCGCTGACCTGTATGTGCGGCGCACACACTGGCGCCGGACATACAGGGGGAGGAGGGAGGAGAGGAACGATCCCTCCTGCCTCCTCCCTGCACAGCGAAACTCTGGGCGAGTGAAGCGGGCGCAGCGGCCGCTTCACCCGCCTGTTGGTGCGGCCGGGCGGCGCATGTGTAGCGCACCCGCGCTACTCTGTGGCCGGGGCCATTTAACGAACCCCCGCTGCCTGCTGGCAGCGGGAGGAATGCCAACTCCCCCAGGAGGGCGGGAGGGGACCCCAAATAGTGGGACCCCCCGCCAAAAACGGGAGAGTTGGCATGTATGGGGAAGGTGCTGCTGCGGCTGATTGTTACTGAAGAACTGATTTTTATACAGCGATTTTTGTGGGGTGTCTCAGCTTGTCTCAGAGACTGCTTCTCTTAATGTTCTATTTCTGATTTTTTGGGGTATTGGATCTGAAGTCCAGTGTGCGTCCAATGCAGCTGCATATGCATTTTAATGCTATCTGCTCACAGCACATTGAATATCCAAGGGGGATCTAAGCCAGTTCCTGTTGTATTCATTGAAAGAAACAGCGTTTTTAAAATACAAATGCCACTTCATTTTTGGCTGCTCAATTCTTTTGCGCAATTTACATCCAGGGGTTAATTAAGCGTTGTTCTGCTGCTGTGGTGACTCCAAGAAACCGTCTTTTTCACCGCCAAAAATTACAATTTTCCTGTACCATAATTCACAAGCAAAGGTTAATTACAATTTTTTCTCTTGTTGTGTAGTGTAGAAAACACGCAATTGTAACACGCTACAAAGCTAGTAGTTTGTGGCTGCTCTATTCTTTTGCGCAATTTACATCCAGGGGTTAATTAAGCGTTGTTCTGCTGCTGTGGTGACTCCAAGAAACCGTCTTTTTCACCGCCAAAAATTAAAATTTTCCTGTACCATAATTCACAAGCAAAGGTTAATTACAATTTTTCTCTTGTTGTGTAGCGTAGAAAACACGCAATTGTAACACGCTACAAAGCTAGTAGTTTGTGGCTGCTCAATTCTTTTGCGCAATTTACATCCAGGGGTTAATTAAGCGTTGTTTTTCTGCTGTGGTGACTCCAAGAAACAGTCTTTTTCACCGCCAAAAATTACAATTTTCCTGTACCATAATTCACAAGCAGGGGTTAATTAAGCATTGTTCTGCAGTTGTACTCAGTAAAACAAACTGTCTGACCTCATGCTGCTGCTGTGGCTGATGCCATGACCTACACACTGTCATTGTGCCACTGTCTGACCTTCTGCTGCTGCTGTGGCTGCTGCCGTGACCTACACACTGTGTCATTGTGCCACTCTTTGGCCTACTCCTGTTTTTGCCACCTCCAGAATGTCATTGTGCCACTCTCTGACCTCATGCTGCTGTGGCTGCCGCCGTCACCTCCACACTCTGTCACTGATGTTGCCACCTGAGCCCTCAGCTTGTTTTTTTCCAGCTGTCGCTGCCATGACTTTATCAGGCTACATTCCCGCTTCTGTTTTTTGGTCAGTTTTGCCCTCTTAAGTGCCCAGGGAATTTTAGAGTGAAGCGATTCTAAGAGCGGCGGCAGTCATCTGCGTGTCATACTAAAACACAACATTGTATGAAGACCAAACCAAGCTCCCTCTGCATATTTAAGCATGGCACAACGTTCTACAGCACCCTGCAGGCTCTGTGCAGCCTGGAAATAGCTGTTTTTTAACGTGATTCGTCCCGAAGTAATTCGGAACAAAGTTATTTTTTGCCGAGAAATTCGGCGAAGTGAACGAACCGAATTTCGGGAAATTCGCCCATCTCTAGTTGTAGACACTGCTTCATGCTACCTCTAGGGGTGAGAGCAATGACAAAATGCAAGTGTGGCCAAAACAGCCAAAAAGGATGAGAACAGAGAAATGGTCTGTCTTCACCACCTGCAGAACCATTCCTTTATAGTGGTTGTCTTGCTAATTGCCTTGCTACCTGCTACCTGTTGTCTGTTCCATTAGCACAACAGCAGGAGAAATTGATTCCCAATCAGTGTTGATTCATAACTAGATGGGTTGATTTCAAAGAAGTGTGATTGACTTGGAGTTACTTTGTATTGTTTAAGTATCCCTTTTATTTTTTTGAGCAGAGTGGGAAAAATTTGCAAATTTGCAAGTTTTCCCACCTTCAAGAATGGAGGTCTGTAATTTTTATCGTAGGGACACTTCTACTGTGAGAGAGAATCTAAAAAAAAAAATCCAGAATATTTACATTGTATGATTTTTAAATAGCATTTTATTTCATGAAATAAGAATTTGATACAATAGAAACACAGAACTTAATATTTGGGAAAGAAAACTTTGTAATCAGAGGTTAATGTTTTCTGTAGTTCTTGATCATGTTTGCACACAATACAGCCGGGATTTTGTCCCACTCTTCCACACATCTTCTCCAGATCTTAAGGTATCGGGATAGCCTTGGGCTACATTTGCGTTTCAGATCCCTCCAAAGATTTTCGATTGGGTTCAGGTCTGGAGAATGGCTAGGTCACTCCAGGACATTGAAATGCTTCTTAAGGAGCCACCACTTAGTTGCCCTGGCTGTGTGTGTTTTGCTGGAAGACCCAGCCATGAGCCATCATCAATGCTCTTACTAAGGGAAGGAGATTCTTGGCCAATATCTTGTGTTACATTTCTCCATCCATCCTTCCTTCAATACGTTGCAGTCTTCTTTGCAGAAAAGCACCCCCAAAAGTATGTTTCCATCTACATGCTGGATGGTATTCTTAGAGTTGTACTCATCCTTCTTATTCCTCTAAACATGGTTAGTGGAGTTGATAACAAAATTCTATTTTGATTTCATCTGACCACATGACCTTCTCCCATGTCACTCTGGATTATCCAGATGGTCATTGGTAGACTTCAAACAGGCCTGTACATGTGCTAACATGAGCAGGGGGAACTTGCGTGCCCTGTAGAATTTTAATTAATCTTTTCTCTAAACTAAATAACCCTAATCTTGCTAATTCTTCTGGATATTGCAGTCCACCCAGTCCTTTTATTATTTTTGTTGCCTGCCTTTGTACCTGTTCAAGCTCTACAATGTCCTTCCTGTGCACTGGTGCCCAAAACTGTGCACAATATTCCATGTGTGGTCTCACCATTGACTTGTATAATGGGAAAATAACGTTCTCATCATGTGCATCTATGCCCCATAATCCTATTTGTCTTGGCAGATGCTGCCTGACACTGGCTGCTACAGTTAAGTTTACTGTCCATCAGGATTCCCAAGTCCTTCTTCATGTCACTTTTACTCAGCATTTTTCGGTTTAACATGTAATCATGGAATAGATTTTTTCTCCCCATGTGCATAACCTTGCATTTATCGGTGTTAAACCTAATTCAAAAACGCACTCCATTGTTTCCTATGGGGATTTCATTTGCGTAAAACGCAAGTAGAATTGGCATGACAATTCTTTAAACAGATCCGAAAAAGGCATCGAATTAAGGCAAGTAAACACGCATCGGCGAGCACTCGTCTGAACGGCGATGCGTGTGTTATATTGAAGCTAATGTAAATCACATTGCACATTGTTAGATGCGTTTTTTGGGTCTGAAAAGCGGATCCAAAAACGGATCTGAAAAACGCCGTGTGGACATACCCTAACAGTGAGTGAGAGGCTCCACCCCCTGCTGTGCTCTGCTCCCGGACCATCTCCTGCAGGCAGTGCAACAGCAAGAAAACAAAACCAGCTCAGCGGTGTATAGCAGTTCCGCACGGACCGCACTGGCAGGTGCAAGAATCCAAAATTAGGCAAGAATGTCCAGCAGAAGTTGAAGATGAATAAAATCCAAATTTATTGAAGAAGGCAAAACAACGGATGTTCAGTATATAAAGCACATATCATCTTACGCATTTCAGGCCCAAAGCATACTGCCCCTTAGTCGTAGCATAGTAAAAGGCAAACACAGACACACCTATATAGCCCAAGTAATTATCAAATAATATGCACATGTTACAAATGGTGTGGCTACGTCATGGAAGAAACAAAAAAGACAAATACAAAAGACAGAAACAAATTATCAAAAGATATCTCTAGTCTTGCAAAATTAGGTCCTGTCTATTGTTCAAACCATATGGTGAATGGGTTTTTAAGGAGAAAATCCAAAAGGATTCACGGTTTCCTCCTGTGGTCACCTCCCCTCATAGGAAGATTAACTCTTTCAATACCTTGTACTAGGAGAGTGTCCCCTGCATGATGAAGTGAGACATGACGAGACAAGGCAGAAGTACCTGGTGTGCACTGAAGCTTAGAATCAGATAAGTGTCTTCTAATACGTTCCTTTAGTTTACGTGTGGTACAACCCACATACTGTACATGACATTGCAAACATGATACAAGCTATACAACATAACAAGTGTTGCAATTTATGTACTGTTTAATAGCATATTTCTTGCCAGTTTGAAAAGATTTAAAGGAACATGACTGACCAAGAGCACTACAACAGATACACCTGCCATGTCCGCATTTAAAACAACCAGGATGACGCAACCATAATGATACTGCCTGGTGTGTCTTTAAAAGACTGGGTGATAAGCGTTGTCCTAAAGTTGGAGCTCTCCTAGCAACACATTTAAAGCCTCCAGAGAAACACTCCGAGAGTAATGGATCCAAAGTTAGAAGCGGTAGAAATTTTTTAATGATGTTAGAAATATGTGAAAATTCTACACTATATGGAGTTGAAAAAATTAGAGGTGACTTATTAGAGTTATCCAAAGTGACATTATTAGACCTATTGGAATTACTAAGTAGATTGTTACAGTCCTTATTGATAGCTATATTTTTAGCATGCTGTAAACACCAATTGGGATATTTTCTATTTTTTAATCTTATCTGTATGTTTTCACTTTCCTTTAAACATTTTTTTAAGTTCTGTACAATTACGATGTGCATGAAGCATCTCACCAACAGGTGTATTTTTTAAAACATGCCTGGGATGACAGGAATCGGCATGAAGTATGGTGTCTCCAGCTGTGCTTTTAATATAAGTAGAAATAGAGACAAGATCATTCACCCCATTCAGAGCCAAATCCAGAAAATCAATATGTAAAGAATCTGAATGAAAAGTGAATCTCAAAGTATTGTCATTAAAGTAGTCTGATAAGTTCGGTATGGCTGCCACATCGCCCCCCCCCCCACCCACAAACACACAATAAGGAGGTCGTCGATGTAACGGCCATACCAAACAATATTGGTGTTAGAAAATAAACAAAAATGTTCCCACCACGCCATGTAGATATTGCCAATGGATGGGGAAAATTTAGCTCCCATAGGGGCTCCTGTGATCTGTAGATAAAAGGCATTCTCAAATTTGAAAAGAATATGTTTTTACAAATAAAGCAGAGTTTCAAGGAGAAACTCCTTAAACAAATCCTGAAAATTGCTGAATGTGTCCAAAACCATTTAAGAGCCATAATGGCTGCAACATGTTGTATAACAGTATATAGAGATTGGACATCAGCAGTGATCCATGTATAATTGGAATTCCATTTAAATTTGTCAAATGCTTTAAGAACATCAGAAGAATCTTTCAAAAAACCTGGCATTGATCTAATTAGTGGTTGCAAAAAGCTATCTAACCATCATGATAAATTCTCATTAAGTGAGCCTATCCCTGCTACAATGGGATGTAGCGGAGGTGGATAGCCTGGCTTATGAATTTTTGGAAACGAATGAAAGATGGCTACAATAGGTGAAGAAGGGATCATTAGATCTCTGTTTTTTTGTGAAAAACCCAAATCAAAACCTTCTGCAATTAAATTAGACAAAACAAGGAAAATGAAGTGTAGGGATCAGATGTAAGTTCTTTATAAGTAGAGGTATCTGATAACAGTGATAGATTTCCCAATCTATATACTTCAAGGTCCAAAACCACCACACCGCCCCTCTTGTCTGCCTGACGAACTACAATGTTGTGCATATTTTCAAGTTGCAAAAGAGCTTTTCTTTCATGTGTTGATAAATTAGCAATAACATTGTTCTTAGAATTATGCAGATCAATCAGTGCCCTCTCAACTTCTTCCTGAAAAAGATCAAGAGAAGATGTACAAGATTGTAGTGGATATAAATATTTATTCCCAATGTTATAGTTAGTAGAGGTGGCCAGTGTCGGACTGGGCTGCCTAGTGCCCACAGGTGGAGTTGATTCTAGGGGCCCACTAATTGAACTGTTTCAGGGCCCCCCGGTGGAATTAATTTAAAGGGCCCACCCTACAGCTACTGTAAATGACTGTACATCCCTATATACTCTGACACTTACTTTTTGCTTCCTTTTCTCTGCTTTTCTGCCTCTTCTGAGGATGTATATGCAGTTAAAAAACATCTCCAGGTCTGTCATACTCTTGGGGCCCACTGGGGGTTTCCCCTATTCCCCTGTGGGCCAGTCCGAGCCTGGAGGTGGCACTGACATCTGCACAAGCACTTTCACTTTGTAAAGATTGCAAATTAGCTACAGCAGAAAGCTCAGAAAACATTAATGGATGCAAATCATTGTCATCAAAATTGCCATCAGTATGATTAGGTACATAGACAGAGTTAGATGAAGAAATATCATTTTTTTTTAAATGGCGACGAGTAGTAACGTCTCTTGCAAATTTGTTGACATCTAACAATGTCCAATATAAATCAAAATGGTAAGTAGGAGAAAACGAAAGTCCCCGTGACAATAAAGATAGCTGTGAACATGATAAGATCTTTGCTGAAAGATTGAATACTTGTACATTATCATCATTTATTTCTTCTTTTCTTTTTGACGTTTTGGATATCGTTGCGGATCTGTGATGTTTTCTACCCGCTCTGCGTTTTTTGAATTGTTTCATTATTTTGTCTTTTGAGTGTCTGTTCCAGTCTGGGATGGTTCAATATCAGTAGCTTCTGAAGCAGTATCAGATGTTTCCACCTCAGTGGAGCTAAAATTAACTCTTGCATTACTGCGTTGTTGCCATTTATAAAAACCTTTGAGAACGGAACAAGGAGCAGTTGATGTAACACATAAACTAAAGGAACGTATTAGAAGACACTTATCTGATTCTAAGCTCCAGTGCACACCAGGTACCTCTGCCTTGTCTCGTCATGTCTCACTTCATCATGCAGGGAAAGCGGACACTCTCCGAGTACAAGGTATTGAAAGAGTTAATCTTACCAGGTGGGGAGGTGACCACAGGAGGAGACTTCTTAAGTGTGAATCCTTTTAGATTTTCGCTTTAAAAACCCGTTCACCATATGGTTTAAACAATAGACAGGACCTAATTTTGCAATACTAGAGATATCTTTTGATAATTTGTTTCTGTCTTTTGTATTTGTCTTTTTTGTTTTTTTCCATGACGTAGCCACACCATTTGTAACAGTGTCATATTATTGGATAATTACTTGGGCTATATAGTGTTCTGTGTTTGCCTTTTTTCTATGCACGAAAGGGGAGTAATTTATGGGGAAACGAAAAATGAAAATTTCTTTTTTATACTGAACATCCCTTTTTTGCCTTCTTC
>JAODAL010009674.1:0-109371 GCA_025379985.1 Phyllomedusa bahiana | reverse complement strand
AAACCAGACTCATTCATGGACTTACCCCCAACTTCGGCAGCACCACCACCATCACCGACTCAGCCACTGGATTCCTTTTCTCTGCCGGTTCTACCTTCTCATCCATCAGCACCAGCCACAATACCCCAAGATCAACCAATCTACGTGCCTTTTACACCCGAACAAGTCAATAATTTATTGACCCAAATGCCAGACCCTGAGAGAAAACCCTATGGCATTTTACCGTGGCATCAGCCAGATAAAGACGACATATTCTGCCCCTTGGAGAGATCTATACCATGTTGCCAGCATCAAGGCTGGGGATTACTTTTGGCCTATCATCAAATTAGCTCTACAAGAAGACACTGTTGTGGACATCAGTACTTACTCATCTGGGGAAGAGTTCTGCCGTCGTCTTCATTCTTGGGAAAAGGAACGCTTGGCTGAATCCTCAGTGAATATCTTCAATTCCACTCAGAGTCCAACTGAATTTTAATCACCGAATGTCTGCCTTATTCCAGGACCATGGATTTGACATTAACCATAAAGCTTACAAAATCTTCTTTTCAACGGCGTTTGTTATTGGTTTACTTAAACCTACTTGGGACTTTGAAACTAATCGAGCAAAGTATGCAGAGTTATCCGGAAGTCAACTTCTCTCCATTGCTAAGGCACAGACTGATTCATCCCAACAGTTGAAGAAAGTTTCTACAGTGTCCCTACTTCAAGAGCTCCCACAGGGCTCTATAGCTCAGCCAGACACCATACTCTACAATCAATCAATGCAAGTTTTCCCTGGTTATCAACCTACAGATTCCAATCGAGATAACGGTTCGCGACCTTTCCAGAACACACACCCTGGCGGACAAGGCCGAACTCAGAAAACTTGTTTTTACTGCAACCGATCCGGACATATCATGAGGCAGTGCCGCGCTAAAGCTCGTGACGACAAAAGAAATCTTGCTACCAATGGACAACAACTACCGCAGTACCCTCAATCATATAATCAACTTCAAACTCAGTATCAAGTTTTGAATCTCAACCGTCAAAATTCAACCAACACACACAACGCAGACCTCAGTCCTACAATAATAATCCATTCATTGGACCTCAATTTACCAATCTTAACCATAGTCAGTGCAAACAAGCATATTCTCAAGATGCGTCTTATCTGCCTTTCCACCTCAAGACACCTCCTATCGTTCTCATCCTTTGGTTTCCCGGAAAAAACATGTCTATATTTTACTCAATGCTTCAGAGAACACCACTGTTAGTCAATCTGAACCCGTGTTACCATCAATCTTCCAAGTAATGGCCACAACTTCCTTTCCTTGTAGATACAGGTGCACCCAAATTTGGGTTTTCTGAAAACTTATGACATTCCCCCGGGACGTCATACTTTCCCCTGATTACATTTCATGCATTGAAGGTGGATGGACGACCAACCCAGACTCGCTAAAAACCACCCTGTGCCAATTGGACATCATGGACTCCTGTCTAAACTACTTATCTCCCCTACTTACCCAACTAATCTGCTTGAAGCTAATCTTCTACAAACGATGAATGCTACTATCAGATCTAATTCTTCGGGAATATAGTTGGACAAACAATACTCCAATTTCACATGAAGCCTACAAGCTGTTCCTGCGCTTCACATGTTTTATCCACATCAAGCAATACTCCTGAACTTTGACATAAGTACCTCTAAAGTTTGGTCTAAAGGTCCTGATGATGTCGGCATCCTTCCAGCCCTCACCTGTACATGTCTTCTTGAAAGAGGGTGCTACCCCGCCTCGCTTGCCTCGATATCCCTTTAAGCATGATCAAGAACAATCTCTGGAGTCACAAATCTGAACATTCCCTCGTGAACCTCCAAAAATACAGTTTGGTTCAGGACGCAGGAGCAGTCATCGCTGTAACGGATTATGAGAACCCTATGGTCCCCAAAGCTCATGTTCTTCTCACCAAGTACCTTTTTTCAGCTGCCTAATTCCAGTCTATGGTTTCTGCAATGTCTTCTTCAGTGCCCCACTACACAAGGACTGTCAATACCCTTCTGCTTTCACTTATGCCCACCTGAACGAGGATGCTTCAAAGAGACACAGAACTCACCCAACCAGTTGACTCAAGCCTTGCAGGACATGTATAATATTCTCTTGTGTGCACCCGATTTTCCAACTTGTCAATCAAGCTCTGAGTCTTCTTCAACATTTGGCATCAATCAACTGCAAAGTCTCACAGTTCAAGCTTCAATGGTATTCTAAGAAAGTTGTATTCCTCGGACATTGCATATCACAGGGGACCAAACACCTTACCGATTGTCGGGAAAAAGCTGTGAAGCTCATTTCTTCACCGAACAATCTAAAACAACTACAAGGATTTCTAGGCCTCGTCACTTACTGTCGCCAATGGAGATCCAATGCCTCCAGTCTTATGAAAGTTTTACACTATTATTTCAAGGACATTATTTACACAAATGAACTCTCACTTGAGGCACAAGAGTGTTTTCAAACCCTGGGAAAAAAAAAACGTATCCTACAAGCTCCGGCTCTGGGAATCTCGGACTACTCACAGCCTTTCAACTTCCTCCTATTTTGAAGACTATGGCCAAGCTTCAGAAGTCCTGACACAAAACATGGAGAAGCGTATGAGACCTCTTGGATACTATTCGTGCAAGTTTGATCCTGTTGCGCGGACTGTCCCTACTTGCCTCAGAGCTATCATTGCTGCACAAGTTCTTCTTGAAAAAACTGAAGACATAATTTTAGGCCATCCGGTCAATGTTTTGGCTCCTCATGATCTACAAGGGATCCTAAAACAGTCGCAGCAACCTCTTCTCAGTAAACAGCGCCATCTCCGTATACAATGCCCATTACTGATGCCTGAAAAGGGTCACTTTGAAGAGATGTATTATTTCTCAACCCACCACTCAGCTTCTCTCTCAAGGGGGGAAGAGAAGATCAGTTACCACAGATGAAGACCAGACTGCAGGGGGAATGAACCTCTTCATGACTGTCCTTGAACAAATGGAGGCTGAAACCTCCCATCTTCCTACTGTCTCTACATCCAAGTTGGAGAGCCCGGACTATGTCGTCTTCACAGATAGATCCAGATATGGGGACGATCAAGGACGATCCATACGGGAAATTTGCTGTGGTTACCTTGCAAAAAAACGTGAAGGCTGCATCTTTACCTTCGAGAATGCCAGCCCAAGAAGGTGAACTCTGGGCTGTAACAGAAGCTTGTAAGCTCGCCAAAGAGAAGACCATGAACATATACACCGACTCAGCCTATGACTTTGGCCTGAAGTGGGCCCTGCGAGGTTTCCAGACAGCTAGTGGAACGCCCAACAAGAATCAAGAAGTCATTCAGACTCTGATGTATGCTCTCCAATTGCCAGCTCAAGTGGCCGTTTTGAAGACAAAAAGCCCATGGAAGAATAGAGACAGTGGAAGTAGAAGGCACCTACAGAGAAGACTTGGCTGCATCGGCCACAGCTCTCTTCCCAGAGATTCGAGAGGAAGCTGGAATGGCTGTATATGTGTTGATCAGAGTAGAGAAGAAAGAATGAGAATGTGAGAAGAAAGAAGGAGAATGTGAGAAGAAAGAAGGAGAATGTGAGAAGAAAGAGAGACGAATGTGAGAAGAAAGAGAGAAGAATGTGAGAAGAAAGAGAGAAGAATGTGAGAAGAAAGAGAGAAGAAAGAGAGAGAATGTGAGAAGAAAGAGAGAATGTGAGAAGAAAGAGAGAGAATGTGAGAAGAAAGAGAGAGAATGTGAGAAGAAAGAGAGAGAATGTGAGAAGAAAGAGAGAGAATGTGAGAAGAAAGAGAGAATGTGAGAAGAAAGAGAATGTGAGAAGATTGAGAGAGAATGTGAGAAGAAAGAGAGAGAATGTGAGAAGATAGATAGAGAATGTGAGAAGAAAGAAAGAGAATGTGAGAAGAAAGAAAGAGAATGTGAGAAGAAAGAAAGAGAATGTGAGAAGAAATAGAGAATGTGAGAAGAAAGAAAGAGAATGTGAGAAGGAGAATGTTTGAAGAAAGAAGAAGGTTAGAAGAAGAAAGAAGGAAAGAAGAAAGTAAGAAGAAGAAAGAAGGAAAGAAGAAGGTGAGAAGAAAGAAGATGGAAAGAATAGCGAGGAACAAGAAGAGAAGAACCAAGGACAAGATGCATTGAATCCAGGAGTTACCCTGTTGAGAAAATCTCAAACTCGAACAAGCCCGAAGGAATGTGAAAGTGGGGAGGAATTGGGAGCAGAGACACACCAAGATGGTTTCTTGAGGAAAGACAATAGACTTTGTTTACCAAGGGCTTTTATATCCAGCTGTAGTACAATGGTCATGATACTACCACAGAGGAACTAACCAGATGATTTCTTCAATCAATAAGATATACCTAGGACCCAGAATCTTCATTTCCCACGGAAAGTAGCTATGCTAGAAGTTGTGAAATATGCAATATTTGTAACCCAGGAGGACTGATGGCAACACCAAGGAAGCATTTTGCTAAACACTATATCCTCTCCAGCGGATCCAGACTGAACACATTGAATAACCCAGGAGTGGAAAATACAAGTATGTTCTAGTAGTGGTGGGTATGTTCTCAGGATGGCCTGAAGCCTACCCAGTTACCAACATTACTGCCAGAATCACCGTGAAGAAACTATTGACTGAGTTGATATGCAGATTTGGGATCCCTGAGGTTATTAAATCTGACCAAGGACCTGCCTTCACTGCAGAAGTAACCAGAGACATTTGGAAACGAATAGGAGCTGACCTCGGCCTGCACACTCCCTACCATCCCGAATTCAGCAGAAAAGTGGAAAGAATGAACGCCGCTCGGAAGAGCAAAATTCTGAAAGCTAGCATCTGAAATTAACATCTCTTCCCTGGCCCGAGATCCTG
Source organism: Phyllomedusa bahiana (assembly GCA_025379985.1). Taxonomy (NCBI): domain Eukaryota; kingdom Metazoa; phylum Chordata; class Amphibia; order Anura; family Hylidae; genus Phyllomedusa; species Phyllomedusa bahiana. Next base: position 104,485 of record JAODAL010009674.1, on the reverse strand, counting down.
CCCATTACACTTTATTCTGTCAGAAATACCCTCAGACAGCCCCATTGGTTTCACTCCTCAGGAGATAGTATTATCAGGCCCACTCAGATTAGGGAGGTTTCACACACAGCAGTTGAGTGCAGGGAACGATAGCCTTGTAAATTATGTTATAAATCTGTGTAATGAATTGAAACTAATCCATGCCATAGTGTTCTCCTCCATTCCAGATTCTGATCAAAGCTACATCCTGGTGACTTTGTGTGGGTGCAGAAACACATCAGAGACTCTCTGGAGCCCAGATTTGACCATACCAAGTACTCCTGGTGTCCCCAACCTCAGTGAAACTTGAAGAAAGACCCACGTGGGTGCACGCTTCGCATTGCAGAAAAGTGACTGTGGCCAACTGGTCATCATGAATCACTCCTTTATCTTTTCCTACATCTGTATTGGCTGGGTGTGTGTAGGAGCACAAAAGGTAGCAATCACCAAACAGAAAGGGGTGATCACTTTTTGGGGATAAAATCATCCATACTCAAGTAGAAACCTTTAAATTTGAGTTTTATGATATTGCCCAAAGCGGATCACTAACCGATGATAGCCCATCTGAACCAACACAGAGTACACAAACATTTACTGATTACTTGTGCCAGATGGGTACACAATACATATGTGTGACAGATGACTATTGGGGTACTAAGTGTGATTCCTGGGGGGCAGTAGGATGGAACACTGGAAACGACTGGGGATATAGACCTGAAACTGCACTGGAAAGAAAGACAAAAATGGTAGAGCTTTACTTGCTAGAATGACTTTGTTCAAACCACCCTGTGTAGATGGTAAGGGAACCCAATTGGTTTTAAAAATATAGACAATCCCAGTCCAACAATGCAGGGGTTTATGTCCTGGGTACTTTGGGGGTGGTGAGGGAAGTTACCTCACTCAAATTCAACATTAATGACATGGTAGACTCCCCAGAATGGAGAAACTAGAGACCCAGATCACCAGAACCAGTGCCACTGAAGAAGCAGAGAAGGAGGAGTTTGCAGGATTTATCCATGACGTGTGTTTTTATGTACATACCTAACAATACAGGACCAAACGGGAAGGTGACCATAGCCATTAAAAAAAATTTGGGTGATCTTTCTCAGGGGAAAGAAAAGGAACTCGGGAATTAAGGACCCGTTGGATCAGTATTTTTCCTGGATGAGTGGATGGCAGAAATGGTTAGCCCAAGCAGGAATGGTATTGGGTGTAGTATTCTTAGTCCTGATACTGGTAGTGATGTGTGTCATTCCTTGCATCAGGAAAATGTTGTCTAAAGGGATAGTTCTGGTGGTACCTGTGCTCGCTTCTTGGAGGAGGATGGTTCACCATGCATGGATGAGAATTCCATAACCAGTGTTTCCCAATGAGAAAAATTTGTTCCCCACGGAGAACTACGAATTGACCAACAGGCCATAAAATCACACCCCAAGGTGGATTGTGAGAGCAAGGTGTGAGGCTTTTTTTAGGGTGACCATTCTTGTTTCCTAGACCTAGAACTTCGGTCAGCTCTTATCCCTCCTGCCTTAGGACAGGTCTTCATGTTTAGTAGCCAGCAGCTGTCGGGGGCCGGGGATAGCTCGATAACTCTTGACCAACACCCTCAGGTAGGGACCAAATTAGCTAGTTTAAAAGATCATGGGGACCGTTTAGGCACCCCTCTCCCCATCCTTACCCAGTGACAGGGAGGAAGCGGATCGAACAGATTTTAATGTTTTTGGGGGGGACTGTCAATTTGAAAGATTTAGAGAAAGAAGGAAAAAAAAAAATTATCAGTTCTATCATCATATCTTTACATTGAGTTAGTATTGATTTAATTGCTTTTGTCTGCCGTTTTTTTAGATAACTTCAATACAGCTTTCCTTGAGATGGATGCAGTGCCTGAAGCTAACAGCAAAGAAATTCAAGGACTTCCTCCTCCCCCAGATGATACAGAGCGTTTGGGAAAAGTGTCATATCAGCAATGCTTTCCCTACTCTTGCAAATTATAACTTGTCTCTTAGCAAACCAAACCCAAATTTAAACCCAAACATGTAGTGAAAAAAATAGTCATGTGATTAAAAAGTTCTACTGGAATGTAATTTACTCAAATTTCATGTCCGAAACGGAAGGTGTCGATCATGTTTCTCGAGCTCTGGCTGCCGGCAGCAATAATAATAATATAATTCGGAGGAGGTATTTAATTGGATAAGGAGTGGAACAAAGAGAATTTCCACACCTGATTTAATCATCCTGACAAGTTCAAATCCCTCCTCATAACAATTTTTTGGACGATAACCTAATATACAGCGGGGAATACATGTCGCTATGGGCAACAGCAAAGAGTGTCCTGAAGGGTCACATCATTGGCTATGTCTCAAGGAGACGCAAAGAAACCCAGAACACGTTCTAGGCACTGCACTCCGCCCTACTATGAGCCCAACGGGAACACGCTGCCCTTCCCTTGCCCTCCACGGGACTAATATATATGGAATCAAAGGACACCTTGGACGCATTTATCCAAAGCCAGTCTTGCTGGTTGGTGCGCCTCGCTCAGAACAGATATTTCAGGGAGGCAAATGGATCTAGTCAGCTGTAGGCCCAACTTATCAAATCCAATAGGTCCCACAAACCTATAGTGGCCCTGAGAAACCCCATCACCCAGAGGCTACACACTGAACCGGCTAAGATAGCAGAGATCTTCTGTGACTTCTATGAAGATTTATATAGGGCGCCCCCCACAGACATAGGATAGGCCCTTTCTTGACGGCAATCCCTTACCAGGGGTATCAGAGGCGCAGAGGGACTTATTGGATAGCCCAATCTCAGAGGAGGAAGTCCAAATGGCCAACTCCACCTCAGCATAATTAAAAACTCCTGGTCTTGATGGTTTCGGCAACGAGTTTTACAAGATTATATTGGCTCATATAACCCCGACACTGACCTCATTATATAATGAGATATATCAAAACTATCAACTAATGGATCTTTTTTTGGATTCAAAAACTATTCTCTTGCCGAAGCCAGGAAAGGACCCTACTCTTCCTCAAAATTATAGGCCCATAACGCTACTAAATAGCGACTATATATTCTTTGCAAAAATAATTGCAACACGAATGCAAACCTTCCTCCCTTCCATTATTCACCCGTATCAGAGGCTTCATTAAGGGAAGACAGGTCGGCAATAGCAGCTACGGTGGAGGCCCAGACACCGTCATCGAAGGTTACAATGTTACTTAGCCTTGATACCAAAAAGGCTAAAAAGGCCTTTTCTGTTGGCAACTCTGAGGGACTGAGGCTTGGGGGATATTTTCCTCACTTTCATCACATATGTTCAGGAGGGCTCACATACTTCTTTCCAGGTGAATGGACAGAATAAGTACCCGATAGATATCTTCCGGGGAACACGTCAGGGGTGCCCGCTTTCGCCCATTTTATTTGATATCGCTCTAGACCCACTCTTACACTATTCATACCCCTTGGAGTCCTCTGCATCATCCTCAAGATTCCCTGAGATAACGGGCCTCACGGCCTCTGCAAACGATGTCTTGCTGATAGAAACCCCCGTTCCTCCTTAGCATAAATCATGCGAGCTTTAACGGAGGTGGGAAGATTAACGGGGTACTCCATAAACTTAGATAAAACCCAAGCGCTAATCCTAAAAGGCCCTTTGAAGCCCATCTGGGCTCACCTGTTCCCATTTAAATGGTGTTCCTCGAGTCTAGATTATTTGGGCATGAGGATCACCAAGAACCCAACCCAGCTATATAAATATAATATTACTTCTTACAGAGAATCAATGAGTAGGACACTTTCATCTTGGAGGACCCTACCCCTTTCGTATGTGGGTACAGGGAATTTATACAAATTGGCAGAAGTCCCAAAGCTTCTATATATTCTTCATTCACTCCCATTATACATTAGACCCAAGGATGAAAAAGTCATTAAACTGATTCGTCAATTTACTTGGAATGGGAAAAGACCTTGAATCCCACTACTTATACTGCAACAACGTAAAAGTAATGGAGGCTTGAATATCCCTAATGTGAGGGCCTACAATCTAGCAGCTCTCATGAGAACTGTAGCCGTCTGGATACAAAATACGGCAGTTTTCACCAACACCAGGGAAGACTAATTAATTGCAGGCTCAATTTATCTGGCTATTCTTTTTCACCTCTCATATGCCAGCCAACCAGATGACATCAAAGCAAATCCTCTTGATTTCCACATGGAAGGCCTGGCGAAAGGTGCGCTTGGGAAGGGGAGCGCGACTGGACACCTCTCTATTCTTGACGCTCTTAGCCAACTCGGACTTCCAAAATGGCCACCCACACAGGGAGCTCATAAAAATGGCGGAAGGAAGGGATCCACAACATACATCATGTGGTGGACATGGAATCTCAAAGTCTGCTCTTTAGCTACATCTCTAAAATAATATCACAATTCTTGGAGGTCGACTACAGCACTGCTAATAGAGAGTTTACCTCGTTCCAATATAAGCTCAAACACAATGAGGAGACACAATGACCCAAGACTAGAAGTTTCCAACCTGCTATCTGTCTTCACAAACAGCAGGAAATTCTTACCATCCAGCCGGTATTTGGAAATGACTTTACAATTATACCACAAGGCATACATCACACCCATAAGAGGCAAAAATCCAGAGGCAGGTCTATTCCACTGTCTGTGGGTTGCCCTGTCATTCACTTTCATTGTCACTTTCACTGTTGACAATTGACAAATTATGTGCCCTTTGATCCCCGTTGGGCAATATTCAGCCATATTGATCTTAAGGAGACCCTTTGCACACCGGGAAGCAGGAAATTACTTAATTTAATATCACAAGCAGGGATTAAGTACATCCTGTAGGTTAGGAGGAATCTGACTGTTTCTCATTCTATATAAGAATTTAGTTTTCGCATTTGGAGAAATTCTCCTCTTTGCTCCTAAGTTGTCATGGTGGGACGGAGTTTGTTTGATCTATCAAACCTTTATTGATTTATGTAGTTTTGTTTGGAGGGGAAATTAAGAGAAAATGGGGTGTCTAGCACCAAGTTAATTGCATAACACCATTATGTACTGTATCTACCTGCATTTGTAAAGCTTGAAATGGTTGTAATGGTTGTAATTCTCTTTGGTGCTCAATAAAAATATTTTGAACAAAAAGTTGTGTGTCCTCCAAAAGGAATATGGCTGTAGATAATGACAACTTAAAAACTAAATTTTCTAAAAAACAATTTTCATTGTGTAAAAGTAACAAAACATAAAAAACTAACGCTGTAAAAATTAAACCCAAAAAATGGTGGAACTACAGATTTTTTTTTTTTTAATTTTCATGGCCCTAAGCTTTAAATAAACAAAAAACAAAACTGTGGAACACCTGTGTGCCAGAATTGCACAATACATCCCTAGATGAGAATCCTAGGGGTGTTGAATCCAAAATGGGGTGACTTCTGGTAGGTTTCACCTGTTCTGGTACTTTGGAGGCTTTGCAAATGGGACATGGCATCCAACAAAATCTGCCTTCCAAAAGTCAAATAGCGCTCCCTACCTCCCTGCCATATGCCCAAACAGCAGTTTACACCCACATTTAGGGTATTGTCGAACTTGGAAGAAATAGTGTAATACATTTTGGAGTGCTTTTTTCCAGGATTCTTTATAAAAATTAAACATTTTCAGCTGAAACTGCAGTTTGGAAAAAAAACAAAATATGGGATATCTCTAAAAACGGCAGAATCTAGGAAATCAATATTGAGTTGCATTTTCCTGTTATCTACCATGTTCCAGTGAAAAATGGATAAAAATTTAAAATCTGCAAGAAAAATGAAACTTTACCTCTTCTTTGCTTTAACACCTTCCCGACATTGGACGCATGCATACGTCTTAGCGGGAAGTGCGTTCCCACATATGGACGTATGCATATGTCCTGGCGCTCGTGCGGGCTTACAGGAAAACCCCGCACGAGCGCGATATGGGACCAGTGGTATATTACCGCTGGCCTCATGCCGCATCACCCAAGGCCTTAGTGAGCTCCGGCCGCAGGTGTTTAACCCCTTAGCTCCGATGATCTTAATTGATAGTCATGGCGATTTTGCGAGCTCACATGCGGAGCTCGCAAGATCGCGGCATGGAACCAGCGGTATATTACCGCTGGCATCATGCCACATCCCCGTGATTAACACTTCGATGTCGCAACCTATCAAGGACGCGACATCGAAGCTGCAGGAAGGAGGAGTGAGCTTGTCCTGCCTGAAATCAGCGCAGCAAGCGGCGGAAATGCCGCACGCTTATCCCCTTGCCCGACAGCCCGGATGCTTAACAAAAGCATCGGGGTTGTCTGGTGACGTCACCATGCCCGGTGATTGCTGGTCACCATGTCGACCAGTACACAGCAGTAATGCTGTGTGCTGATCTCCTATTGTATGAACGATTTGACGATCGTTCATACAATTCCCCTCTGGAGAAAAGTTAAAAAGTGCAAAAAAGTAAAAAAGAAAAATAAAAGTGTAAAAAGTTAAACAAACACGAAAAATAAAATAAAAACACATGCATCGCCCTTTTCCCATTTACAAACGTCAATCGCCCCAAAAAAGATAAAAAAATAAGGTACCCATATTTGGTATCGCCGCATGCATAACGACCCACCCTATAAATACGTCGCGTTATTTAACACGTGCGGTGAACGCCGTAGCGATACATAAATATTGTTTTACACAAAAAAACACTTAAAAAAACAAAAAAAAAAGTACTTCCACATAAAAAAACAATATAAATTGGGTATCACCATAATGGTCTCGACCCAGGGAGTAAAACTAACTTGTCATGGATACTGCATGATGAGCGCTGTTAAAAGTAAAAATAAAAAACACTACTAGGATTTCAGTATTTTCTTAACCCTGCCTTCCAAAAAACAGATTTAAAAGCGATCAAAAAGCCTTTTTCCCCAAAAAAATATACCAATAAACACATCAACTCATCCCGCAAAAAACAAGTCCCTACACAGGTCCATAAACAGAAAAATAAAAAAAAGTTCTGGCTCTCAGACTGCTGCGATGCAAAATCGTGTTTTCCCTTTTGAATAAAAGTGTTTTTGAGTAAAAGCAGTAAAATATTAAAACATATACAAGTTGGATATCACTGTAATCATATCGACCTGCTCAGTAAAGCTAGCATGTCATTTATACCACATGATGACCGCTGTAAAAAATAAAAAACACTACCAGGATTGCTGTATTTTGTTCAGAATGCCTCACAAAAATCTTAATAAAAAGTTATTAAAGCATTATATGCCCCCCATAATGGTACCGATAAAAACATCAACTCATTCCGCAAAAAACAAGCCCATAATCCGTATACAGAAAAACAAAAAAGTTATGGTTGTCAGACTATGACAACATAAAAATGCATTTTTTTATGAATGCATTTCTATTGTGTAAAAATAATAAAACATAAAAAACTATATAAAACTTATATCATTGCAATTATACTGGCCCACATAGTAAAGTTATACTGTCATTTATCCCGTACGGCGAACACTATAAAAATGAAGCAAATGAAGCCCAAAAAACAATGGTGGAACTGCATTCCCCCCATTTTCATGCCCCATTCCTAAAAAAAAACGATGGAACACCTGTGCACCCAAAATGCACAATACACCCCTAGATAAGATCCATGAGGGGTGTCGAATCTAAAATGAGGCAACTTCTGGAAGGTTTCACTTGTTCTGGTACTGTGGTGGCTTTGCAATTGGGACATGGCACCCACCAAAATCTACGTTCCAAAAGCCAAATAGCGCTCCCTCCCTTGTAAGCCCTGCCATGCGCCCAAACAGCAGTTTACACCCACACATAGGGTCTTGCCAAACTTGGAAAAAATTATGTAACACATTTTGGGGTGCTTTTTTTCCAGTATTCCTTGTAAAATTAAACATTTTCAGCTAAAATTGCAGATTGCTGGAAAAAAAGAATGTTTTCATTTTCACAGCCTAAAGCGCAAAATAAATGTGAAACACCTGTGGGGACGATATACTCACTGCACCCCTGGATATATTCCTTAGAGGGGTGTAGTTTCCTATATGTGGTCTTTTTAGGGGTGTTTATTAAGTTTTAGCCCCTTAGGGTGTCCGCAAACCTGAAATGGCGCCTAAATAAAATCGTAATGAACGTGAGACCCCAGAGTCCGGAAATGCTCCTCCTATTCCGGGGCATGTGGTTGAGCCAAATAGCGCACAAGGGCCACATATGGGATATCTCTGAAAACAGCAGAATCTGGGGAAACCATATTAATTTGCATTTCCCTGATCACATCTACCGTGTTTTTGTGAATAATGTATAAAAATTGAAAATCTGCGAAAAAAGATAAATTTTGAAATTTCACCCCCACTTTGCTTTAATTCAAGTGAAACACCTATGGGGTTAATAAACTTCCTAAATGCCGTTTTGAATACTTTAAGGGGTGTGGTTTCTTAGATGAAAAAGTGGGTACATTTCCATGTTTGGGGTGCCTTAATTGTACTTCAATAATTAAAGGATCTTACATTCAACATCCACACAATGGTAACAATATAAAGTTGGGAGGCTTCTTTACGTGTAACACTACGCAGGTCATCTATTTAATAAAATATCCATGTGGACTGGTCTATATAGGGCAAACAAAACACGCAATAAAAATTCGTATAAACGAACATAGGTCTGCGATCCGCCTGTACAAACAGTCAGCAAAAGAAGTCAATAATAAATATGGTGAAAATTCTTTAGCACGGCACTTTTGGGAACACAGACACGAAGTCTGTGAACTCCGCTTGTGTGTACTTGAACATGTGGAGAGTAGAGATGTGGAGAGGGTTAAATGTTGGCCCTTTAAAAAGTACTGAGGGAGATACTGTGGAGGGCGATGAGAAGAAAGCAAACCTATTAAACAATTTCTTCTCCACTGTATTTACCGAGGAGGATGACCTTCCTGTTGATGAGCAAAGGGAGGAGGTAAATTCCAACTTAAATGTTTCTTGTCTAACCCAGGAAGAAGTGTAGCTCCGCCTTAGGAAGCGTAAAATAGACAAATCCCTAGGCCCTGACGGTATACACCCGCGTGTCCTAAGGGAGTTAAGTAATGTGATAGATAGGCCCCTATTCTTAATATTTATGGACTGTATAATAACGGGGTATGTCCCAAAGGATTGGCGCATAGCAAATGTGGTGCCAATATTCAAAAAGGGGTCAAAAAGTGATCCAGGAAACTATAGGCCGGTAAGCTTAACCTCTGTTGTGGGTAAAATGTTTGAGATGCTATCCTGGAGTATCACTGACTGGATCCCCGTTACTAGTGGAGTACCACAGGGCTCAGTTTTGGGCCCTATCCTCTTTAATATTTTCATTAATGATCTTACACAGGGATTGCACAGTAGAATATCAATCTTTGCAGATGATACTAAGCTCTGTAAAGGAATCCACACAATAGAGGATAATGTGTTATTACAAAGGGATCTGGATAGGTTGGAGGCCTGGGCACAGAAGTGGCAGATGAGGTTTAACACTGATAAATGCAAGGTTATGCACATGGGGAGGAAAAATCCATTACATGATTACATGTTAAATGGAAAAACACTGGGTAAAAGTGACATAGAGAAGGACTTGGGAATCCTGGTGGACAGTAGACTTAACTGTAGCAGCCAGTGTCAGGCAGCAGCTGCCAAGGCAAATAGGATCATGGGTTGTATTAAAAGGGGCATAGATGCACATGATGGGAACATTATTCTCCCACTATGCAAGTCACTGGTTAGACCACACATGGAATACTGTGTACAGTTGTGGGCACCAGTGCACAGGAAAGACATTGTAGAACTTGAACAGGTACAAAGGCGGGCAACAAAAATGATAAAAGGACTGGGTGGACTGCAATACCCAGAAAGATTAGCAAGGTTAGGGTTATTTAGTTTAGAGAAAAGACGGCTTCGGGGGGACATAATAAATATGTTTAAATATATTAAGGGCCAATATAGAGATCTCTGTCAAGATTTATTTATACGGTATCTAGAACAAGGGGGCATCCTCTACGTCTTGAGGAAAGAAAGTTTCTACATAAACATAGAAAGGGATTCTTTACTGAGCGGTGAGACTGTGGAACTCTCTGCCAGAGGAAATTGTCATGGTGAATTCACTAACAGAGTTCAAGAAGGGCTTGGATGCATTTCTGGAGCGTGATAATGTAACAAGTTATAGTGACTAGGATTCTGGAGAAGGGTCTGGATACATTTCTAGATGTAATAAAAGTTATAGTGACTAGGATTCTGGAGAAGGGTCTGGATACATTTCTAGATGTAATAAGACAAGTTAAAGTGACTAGGATTCTTGAGAGGGGTGGTTGATCCAGGGATTTATTCCGATTGCCAGATTGGAGTCGAGAAGGAAATTTTTCAATAACATGAGGACAACTGGCTTCTACCTCATGGAGATTTTTGCCTTCCTCTGGATCAACACTAACACTTTAGCAACACTTTAGCACAATAGGCTGAACTGGATGGACGTATGTCTTTTTTCGGCCTGACAAACTATGTAACTATGTAAATCCCGTCTCCTACAAAGGGAAGCTTACTGGATAAGCAGATTACAATCGTTAGCACCCAAAGGTTTAAATGAAATGTATAGCCTGAAAGTGTTCTTGTAAGACCATATAATTGTAATGTTTTGCTTCAGAAATTTGTTTTTTTTTAATACTTTGTTTTAATACGGCTATGGTATTTAATCAGGGTTACAAGCACAACACGCATGCTTGAAAAAGAAGGTGTTACCTTCGAAACGTCGCAGCTCAGGTGTGCGGCTCTGACTCTATGCTTGGCGTCTCCCAGCTATCCCATTATGGATCGTACGGACTGATGTGATGTTGCATGCGGGACGCTATCATAAGTATACCACTGCCCTTTCTTTTCTATTGTGTATCTACATTTTAAAGTGCTACATGTTGTCTTAAAGTGGACTTATGTTTAATAAATAATAAAAAGAAAGTATTTAAAGTGTTTCAGCCATATTTGCATTGAACGTATGAAGCGAACAGTGGAGGCTGTTCATTATATGGCACTGGGCTAGAAAGTTGGTATACTAAGAAAGTTGATTTATGATTAAAGTTTCTTAGATGAAGTCATTTATAGGGGTATCTAACATACAGGCCAATCATTGCAAATTTTCTTGAGAATGTGAAAATTACTACTAAATTTCTAAGCTGACTAATTTCATTAAAAAAAAAAAAACAGACAAAAAAATGATGCCAACCTACAGTAGACATATGGTAGATGCTAGTAATAAACTATTTTGAGTGGAATATCTGTCTTATACGCAGAAATTTTTGAAGTTTGAAAATGGTACATTTTTCACGATACTTTGAAATTTTTCACAAATAAACAAAGACTTTTTGGACCAAAATTTCTTACTATCTTAACCCCTTAACGACCTTGGGCGTATGAGTACGTCCCAGGGCCGCCGGGTTTTTGCGGCAAATCGCCGCTAACACCCGGCAGTAACAGCGCCGGTGGGTGGCTCCGCCCGCTGGCGCTGTTTTACCCATCAGGCGCCGCGGCAAAGATGGCCACGGCGTCTGAATTAACGCCGATCGGTGCGGTGATCGGCATAAGCGCAGCTATGCTGCGCCGATCCGATCACCGGGCATTGTGGTGGGGAGCCTTGGGAATGCTCCCGTCACTTACCCTGGCCGGTTTGCCCCACTTCCGTCCGCAGACAGGAAGTGGGGAAACCGGCCATCTTTGTACACCCTAATGCATTGCCTATGCAATTAATTAGGTTGTTTTTCCAATCGCGCCACCAAGTGGTAAAGTACCACAGGAGGCCACAATTTTAATGTAAAAAAAAAAAAAAAAAAAGTATTAAAAGTTCATATCACCCCCCTTTCCCCATTTTACAAATAAAAACATTAAAAAAATAAAAAAGTTAAACAAATTTTGGATCGCCGCGTCCGAAAAAGTCTGATCTATAAAATATAACATCATTTATCCCGTACGCTGAACACCGTAGAAGAAAAAAAATTCCAAACGGCAAAATTGCGTTTTTTTGATCATTTTACGTCACTCAAAAAATGGAATAAAAATGATCAAAAAAGTCGCATGCATTCCAAAATGCTAGCGATAAAAAGTACACTTCAACCCGCAAAAAATGCCCCCTCACTGACGTCCGTAGGTGTTAGTACAAAAAAGTTATTGGTCGCACAAAATGGCGCTGTGGCGCAAATTTCAAAAATAGAAAATGTTTGGAATTTTTTTACGGTACCAAAACATAACGGAAACCCGACATGTTTGATAATGCCGGATGCGTAACAATCTGAAGAATACAGATAACACATTATATTTACCGAAGATTGAACGCCGTAAAAGCAAAACCCCCGCAAACATGGCGAAAATACATTTTTTTTCACAATTTGTCCCACTTAGAATTTTTTTGCGGTTTCCCAGTATATTCTATAGTATAGTGAATAGCACCATTAGAAAGTACATCTTGTCCCGCAAAATAAAAGCCCTCATGTGTCTATATAGGTGGAAAAATAAAGAAGTTATGGCTTTCAGAAGGCGAGGAGGGAAAAACGAACGTGTCACCCAAAAAAAAACGCCGGGTCCTTAAGGGGTTAAATGTGTCACGAGAAAACAGTCTCTGAATCACATGGATAGGTTAAAGTGTCAAAAAGTTATTCACACAAAGTGACATGCCAGATTTAAAAAATGGGGCTCTGTCAGAGAGGCCAAAACTGGCTCCGGCGGTAAGGGGTTAATTTCAGTGAAACACCTAAAGGGTTGACAAATGTTTTTTAACCTTGAGGGGTGTAGTTTCTTAAATAGAGTCATTTATGGGGGAGATAACATAAGGGCCCCTTAAAACAACATCAGAACTGGAGAGGTCCTAAACGCCTTTCCGCCGGAGCCAGTTTTGGCCTTCCTGACAGAGCCCAGTTTTTAAAATCTGACATATGTCACTTTATGTGAGAATAACTTTTTGACACTTTTACCTATCCATGTGATTCAGAGATTATTTTCTCGTGACACATTTTGCTTTAAGTTAGTAAGAAAATTTGGTCCATACAATTCTTGTTTGTGAAAAATATCAAAATATCGTGAAAATTTGGAAAAAGTTGCCATTTAAAAATTTCTACGTGTAAGACAGATAGTTATTCCACTAAAAATAGCATCTACCATATTTCCACTGTAGGTTGGCATAATTTTTTTTTTTTTTTTTTTTTTTAAAAAAGGGACTTAGAAATTTAGTAGTCATTTTTCACGAAAATTTGAAAATTTTTTTTTTTTTTTGGGAACAGTGCAATTTGCCAAAAGACGTCTCTGCAGATGAACGACCTGAAATGCCCGCCGTCAAAAGACGGTGGGCAGTCGTTAAGGAGTTCAACCCTAAAGAGTACCTATCACCTCCACACAAAGATACAAAAATTGATGATAGATGAAATTGTAAGACTTTTCTCAAATACATGTCATTAGCAATCCAAAGGATGTCTCTCAATATTACAGGGGTACAGGTTTTACTTTCACTTTGTAACTCAGGAGATCCTTATCATTGTGTGGAAGCTACCAACTGTGCAGGGGGAGCTGAGAGCATAGCAGCTTTTATAGGGTAATCTGAGTCTCTCAGTACATACAGTACAGCAGGCACAGCACACAGAGTTTACCTGTTGCTTCAGCCTCCTCATCCACAGAACACATGCATTTATATCACACTGCTGCTGCTGTGCACATGATGTACACTTACAGGATTCCCCTTGCACAGTGGACTCTCCCATCTCAGAGGCAGGAGATTTGATACAACTGTCAACACAGTGATCCATCAAGCTGTCATGTGTCGACTTGGCCCGACTTCAGAGCGGTCTTAAAGGGCCAGCGCTTTTTAAAAAACTGAATTACAGATGAAATGCTTTGATTTTCCTAATGAAGCATATTTGAGAAAGTGCTTGTATTTTAGCCTTCTGTTACTTCATGAGGTTTCTCTGAAGGTGGTAGGTCCTCTTTAAAGGGTTTAAGGGGTTGTCTCACATAAAAGATTAGCTTTCAACATGTATATTCCTCTCTTAATTTTTCTCTGGTCAGGAGATCAAAGAGATTTTATCGTCTCTAAGTGCATAGAGTCCTCTGGTTATCGACCTGTTTTCCCCTTCTGTTTCTGCTCTATGTCTTATCTGAGACCAAGGAATGACATCACCACAGGACAGGCCAGCAGCTTGAGAATAGAGTTTGTTATCTCTAACAAACAAAGGAGATTAATTACTTTTGTTTACTTTGAGCGCTAAAGCTCTCTGCACTATAGATTACATTTCCACAGCCTAATCAGGAAGAGACAGGGTGCATGAATTTAAAGCCGCTGGTGGCTCTGTGAAACAGCATGGTAAGACAACCCCTTTCATTGCACAGCATTAGCTGACAATTGGACATGCAGTGATGTGAAAAAAACAAAACAAAACAAAAAAAAAACAACGTCCAAAAAGTTACCCCATTTTAGAAGGTACACCCTTCAAGGAAACTATGAAAGGGTGTTATGACCATTTTGACCTCACTGGTGTTTCCCAAATTTATTTCTCCAGATATTCGTGAAAAAAATAAAATATTGCAATTTTTCCATAAGTATTTGATCCCTTGCTGTGTAAGTTTGCCCACTGACAAAGATGTGAACAGTCTATAATTTTAAGGGTAGGTTCATTTAAACATTGAGAGATAGAATACCGAAAATAAAATCCAGAAAATCACATTGTATAAATTATATAAATTTATTTGCGTTTTGCAGTGAGGAATAAGTATTTGATCCCTTTGGCAAACAAGACTTAATACTTGGTGGCAAAACCCTTGTTGGCAAGCACAGCAGTCAGGAAGAATTTTGGTCCACTCCTCTTTGCAGATCATCTGTAAATCATTAACATTTTGAGGCTGTCCCATTGCAACTCGGAGCTTCAACTCCCTCCATAAGTTTTCTATGGGATTAAGGTTTGGAGACTGGCTAGTCCACTTCATGACCTTAATGTGCTTCTTTTTGAGCCACCCTTTTGTTGCCTTGGCTGTATGTTTTGGGTCATTGTCTTGTTGGAAGACCCAGCCACAACCCATTTTTAATGTCCTGGCAGAGGGAAGGAGGTTGTCGCTCAGGATTTTAGGGTACATGGCGCCATCCATTCTCCCATTGTTGCAGTGTGCCCTTAGCAGAGAAACACCCCAAAACATAATGTTTCCACCTTTATGCTTGACAGTGGGGATGGTGCTCTTTGGGTCATAGGCAGCATTTCTCTTCCTCCAAATACGGCAATTTGAATTAATGCCAAAGAGCTCAATTTTTGTCTCATCTGACCACAGCACCTTCTCCCAATCACTGACAGAATCATACAGGTGTTCACTGGCAAACTTCAGACGGGCCTGCACAAGTGCCTTCTTGAGCAGGGGGACCTTGTGGGCACTGCAGGATTCCACACCATTACGGAGTAATGTGAAACCAATGGTTTTCTTACTGAATGTGGTCCCAGCTGCCTTGAGATCATTAACAAGTTCCTCCCGTGTAGTATTAGGCTGATCTCTCACCTTACTTAGGATCAAGAATACCCCACGAGGTGAGATTTTGCATGGTGCCCCAGATCGATGTCGATTGACAGCCATTTTGTATTTCTCCCATTTTCTTACTATTGCACTAACAGTTACCTCCTTGCCACCCAGTATCTTACTTATGGTTTTGTAGCCCAATCCAGCTTTGTGCAGGTCTATGATCTTGTCCCTGACATCCTTAGAAAGATCTTTGGTCTTGCCCATGTTGTAGAGGTTAGAGTCTACCTGATTAATTGTCTTTTTAAGAGTCTTTTATAATGGTGACTAAGACAGCTGTCTTCAATGCAGATAACAAGTTGATTAGGAGCGTCTAAATGGTCTGTAGGAGCCAAAACTCTTAATCATTGGTAGGGGATGTTGTATTGCATCGCCCGTGCTGGGCGTTGCCATCGTCTGTTTGTTTGGATTACATTGCCGTTGAGCCGCGGAGGGTCCGAGGACGTATCTGAGTGGGAGAAAGCCAGTGAAAGAAGTAGCAGGAACGATACCTATACCGCGAGGTGAGCCGTTGCACAAGTTTATGTTTGAAAACTGTCTAGGTCTAAAACTCATTTTGTTGCCCATAGTAACCAATCAGAGTGCCCTTCTCATTTTTCCAGAGCACTATATGAAATGAAAGGGGCGCTCTGATTGGTTGCTATGGGCAACATAGCACAAAGGGGTAGCAAACCAGCATCACAGACAGCACCCAAAGCTATCTGTGCTTATCACGCAGACAGACAGCAGCAACACAGGAAAGAGGAGGGAGGAAGATACCACCACATTATCAACAAGGGGTACAGAACGGAAACCGCTTTGCTCACCGTCCCCGACGGAAGAGCGGTGGCAGAGTGGTGTCCAAAGCTGCAACTGGACTGACCCTTTGGCAGTAAGGGAAGATGGTCTGCTGTCATGGACAATTGCCATCTTCCCTAGATCACCACGTCAATAGTGGATATTTGTCTTCATGACATACCTGTAGGTCAGTGTGCAGGTACCCCCTCCCCACTATGACATTTAGGTACGTCAAATCCTGGTAAGGGGTTAATCATATTTCCCCTTACTAATCTCTTTTCAAGACTAATAAGTTTAAACAATTAACCTTTCCACATAACTTAGATCCCCATGCCTTTTATCAGTTTAGTTGGTTGTCTCCAGTGTATCAGTTCTATTAAATGGTGCCAAGAACTGAACTCCAGATAATGCCACACCAAAGCTTTGTAGAGTAGTAAAATGTCGCTGTCCCACAAAATCATCTCTCTTTTAACTCCTTCAGTTATGTCATGTTTGCTATGTACTTCGTGACATTTGACATAACTGTCCTTCATGTGCGGGCTCAGAAGCTGTACCTGCATGATCACTGCAGGAGACTGGCTGTATCATACAGCGCTAACGCCCAAGATGAGAGTTTAATCTGATCCTGGCTGTTTAATGCATTTGATTCCACAGACAATAGCATCTGAGTATCTATGGGGTTTTAAAGAAGGAGGGGGACCAAGCTTTGTGATCATGGGGTATGATGATTGCCAGGATTGCCCTGATACCTAATTAAGGCTTCTGGGCTATCTGTAACATCAGCATGCCAGGCTTTGCTTGGTGGCATAGTCTAATAGGCTGATTGACAGATGGCTTAATATACTGCAGTGCAGTCATATGTTGCAATGTATTATAACACTGATCAAGTGGTCGCTCAGTCTAATGTAATATTGGGACAAAAAAACAAAACAAAAAAAAACAAAAAACAGGACACACCACCCTGTCACCATTACAAATGTTTATCACTCAAAAAACCAAAACATACGCACACAAAAAAAAACAACCAAATCTCTAAAGTCTCAGGGAACCTCCATGGTCTCAATATAAAGTCACTGTTTCATATATTAGAAAACCCTTTCCTCCCAAAATTTCTTAGGTTGCTTTGGCATTACAATTATTAGATTTGAACATTTCAACTTACAGTAAAAATCCAGCTGTTACAGTCCAAGCTCTAACAAGACCTTTTAACCATTGTCGGGTATGTCCTTGTTCCAATAAAGCTGGAAGAACAACCTGAAGTAATAGTAGTTCCAAAGACAGTTCACTTACTGGCGCATCACTAGAGAGAACATATGATAAACCAAAATTAATCAATAGTATTAATAAACATGTAACTTATAAACCTTTAAACACTTTTAGGCCGTGTTCACACGGCTTATTCCCGACGGATTTGTGAGCCGTATTGCGCTCAGAAATCTGGCGTGAATAAGGGGCGGGGCCGGAGCGCGGCGGGGGCGCCGCTCCCGGCCCCATAGACAATGCATTATCTACCGCGCGTACGCGCCGTAAATAATATGCCTGGAACGTTCTCCCCCCGCGGCGGATTCGCCGAGCGGGGAGGAGCGACGGAATCCACTGTTCTCTATGAGAGCAGTGGATTACCGTAATGACTCTGACGGATTGGCGCTGTACTGCAGTGCAAATCCGCGGCAAAATAAGCCGTATGAACGAGGCCTTAAACTTACTTTAAAAAAAAAAGATGAGGATTATTATACGTTTGCATATTTTTGAACTTGTTTTAGATGTTTGAACAAAATGTTATACAGATAGGAGGTAAAATAAAACCACTATATATTCCTGTCGCGCATGACCGGAAGTGACTTGGTCTTGCTTTTGGATCGGCGCCGCGCTATGTTTGAAGTCAGCTTTCTCATCATTACTTTACACTGGTAAGCAATTTACGTTTGAATGTTTTTAATTATTTTAAATCGATGCCTGTGCATATATATCTTACAACATGAGACTGCAATGTTGCTATGATTAAGTGCACATAGCTGTGCTCGAAACGTGACAGCGGTTGTTTCTCCTGTTTCCTATATACCAGGTAATGCCATCTGCCATTTGTAAAAGATGCTTATTTTAATTTTTCAAAATAAAGTATATGGAATTTTCTTAACATTCCGGGACTGCCTTGCTGGACTTATCCTGTTTTACTACATTAAAAATAAAACCACACCAAAAGAACATATCAACAACACTGTAGCAAAAATGTACTTTATACTACAGTTTTACCTGGTAATAGCACTTTAGACACCAACAACATTAAAGTTCCGGCCTGAAGAATTGATATCACTTCAGGAAACACAGGCTCTTCCCACATAACATGACGTTTACTATGCAAGGCATAGATTTGTTCCTTATGTATCAGACAGTATAATGCGCAGCGAGAAAAACAATTTACATGTCTCTTCCCTGTGATTAGGCGCCGATGAATGGGAGCTGGCTGTCAGTGTTTTAGAACTATGCGCTGGCCAGAACGTACTTCTAAAACACCCAGCCTATTGTAGGGCATAGAGTACGCCCTGCAATTCGCTGTGTGAACATAACCTTACATTTCAAGAAAAAACACAGCTCAACTGCTCAGTTGTTAGCATTGTTGTCTTACAGGGGCAACATCATGAAGTTTGTATACTGCCTCATGTCTTCATAGTTTCCCCAGGTTACTCCAGTTTCTTTTTATGCTCCCCAAAAAAAACAATTAACTGAATTTGTATCCTTTAAAAATTAACAATAGTACGAGTCTGAAATTGAGAAAATTAAACTGTGAGCCCTTTTTGGGACAAGGAATGATGTTCACGACTGATTCCTCAGAGAGACATTTTGATTTACCTTGGGTATAGGCCTTCGCCCTATGAGGCTGACACTAGGCGGATCCAAACATGTTGGATCTGCCCTGGTGGACTATATCCCTCCTACTGATGCCAGGCTACTCCGTTTTAGCTTAGTGTCCTTAGGAGGCAGACACTGCTTTGCAGCTCTACTGAGTTTCTTATTTTTTGTTTTCTTTCAGGTGGTGATCGAGCCCCTGGCTCTCGCCTGCTGGAGGGTGATCGAGCCCCTGGCTCTCGCCTGCGGGAGGGTGATCGAGCCCCTGCCTCTCGCCTGCTGGAGGGTGATCGAGCCCCTGCCTCTCGCCTGCTGGAGGGTGATCGAGCCCCTGCCTCTCGCCTGCTGGAGGGTGATCGAGCCCCTGCCTCTCGCCTGCTGGAGGGTGATCGAGCCCCTGCCTCTCGCCTGCTGGAGGGTGATCGAGACCCTGCCTCTCTCCTGCTGGAGGGTGATCGAGCCCCTGCCTCTCGCCTGCTGGAGGGTGATCGAGCCCCTGCCTCTCGCTGCTGGAGGGTGATCGAGCCCCTGCCTCTCGCCTGCTGGTGGGTTATCGAGCCCCTGACTCTCTACTTCTGGATGGTGATCGAGCCCCTGCCTGTCGCGTGCTGGAGGGTGATCGAGCCCCTGCCTCTCGCCTGCTGGAGGGTGATCGAGCCCCTGCCTCTCGCCTGCTGGAGGGTGATCGAGCCCCTGCCTCTCGCCTGCTGGAGGGTGATCGAGCCCCTGCCTCTCACCTGCTGGAGGGTGATCGAGCCCCTGCCTCTCACCTGCTGGAGGGTGATCGAGCCCTGCCTCTCGCCTGCTGGAGGGTGATCGAGCCCCTGCCTCTCGCCTGCTGGAGGGTGATCGAGCCCCTGCCTCTCACCTGCTGGAGGGTGATCGAGCCCCTGCCTCTCACCTGCTGGAGGGTGATCGAGCCCCTGCCTCTCACCTGCTGGAGGGTGATCGAGCCCCTGCCTCTCACCTATCAAAGGGGACGTCAACGTCTGTTTTCTCCATGGCAAGTTCCCACCTGAGGGCGTCAGGAAACCGGTCATTTCTTGTGCTGGCCTAGCTTCCGTGCACTGCTCACCCGTCCCCACTTGCTGCCTCCGCGGTCCTTTTCCGATTCCGGAATCCCCACCTCCGGGTGCGTTGGTACCGAAGGGGTGATGCTGCAACGCCCAAAGATGTTGGATCTTACTCCAGTTGTGGGTAGTTGGAGGTCTGTTTCTTTGCTGGAACTGGCGGGCCTCAGGAATTCCATTTTCGTGCAGCCCCCCCAGCGAGTGTTGTCCCAATATTGGGGAATTTTGCGAGGTTTGGATTATTTCCACCTCAGGCCCCATGACTGGCAGAGGAAACAGGGTTGGGGGGGAGGTTTTCCTCCCCAGAGGGGCTGTGGGCACTGCTTACCGGTGTTTCCCACGCTCTGGGGCCATTCCGGAAGGCCGGGCCGCGGGCTGTGGCGGCGATTTCTCATTTAGTCCCCGGCTTCTCTAATGTCCCTAAACAGAGTTATTTGCCTTCCACTCCAAGTCCGAATCAACCTCGGCTGGTGGTTAGTTTCCCCCGAGCTCCATCAGGGAAGTCTTTTTGTGCCCCTGCAATGGCTGATCACCAACATAGATGCCAGCACGTGGGGATGGAGCGCCGTCTTTGGCACCCAGACATTTTGTGGTCTCTGGTCCCTCAGAGAATCCACCCTCAACATCAAAGTCCTAGAACTCAGGGCCATTTTTCTAGCGCTGTTGCATTGGTCACCCCTCGTTCAGGGATGCCCGATTTGAATTCATTCCGACCACACCACGAAGTTGAATCATCAGGAGCTGGGTGGCTTTTCTGGAAGCCTTAAGGATCCTTTGCTTAGCGGAGAGTTCAATTCCAATCTTGACAGCCATTTTCATTCCAGAGGTGGAAAACTGGTTGGCTGATCGTCTCAGTCGAGCATCGGCTGATCTCTGGGAGCGGGCCCGTCTACTAGAGATTTTTCAACTTCTCTGCCAGAGGTGGGGCACGCCAGACTTCAACCTGTTTGCGCCTTGCCTCAATCATCAGCTTCCAAGTTATGTTTCCAGGACCCGGGATCCCCTGGCTTTTGCAGCGGATGTGCTGGTTCTACCGTGGAATCAGTTTGCTCTGATCTACCTTTTCCCTCCCTGGCCTCTGCTACCTTGAGTGCTCAAATGCCTCAAGTCCGAGAGGGTGCGTGCATTGCACCAGATTGGTCCCACAGGGCTTGGTACGCGGATCTCGTTGCCCTACTGGCAGATGCTCTTTGGGTCTCTTCCTCTGCAGCCAGAACTCCTTTCCCAAGGTCCTTTGTTCCACCCCATTTTACCGCAGATGCGTTTGACGGCGTGACTGTTGAAACCACAATACTGAAGTCTCGTGGCTTGTCGGATCCAGTCTTTCGGACCATGATTCAGGCACATAAGCCTCAATCCTCCTGGATCTATTACCGCACTTGGTGGAGTCCCAGGGGTTTCACGCATTGGTTTGTTCCTTTCCTAGAGTGCATTCTTCAGTCAGGCCTGGAGCTTGGGCTTGATTTCTGCCCTCTTGGTTCTGTTCCAGTGCATGCTGGCTTCCCGCCCTCAGGGTAAAACCTTTTTCCAAGGGGTCACTTGTTCCGTCCAACCAGTTCGTAGGCCTATCGAGCCATGGGATTTTAATCCCGTTTTGAAGGCCATGCAGTCTTCACCGTTTGAGCCTTTACGAGAAGTGTCCCTGCGTTTGCTTTCATGGAAAGCGGCCTTCCTGGTGGCCATTACTTCCATCCGTCGAATGTCTGAACTAGCAGAGCTGTCTTGTAATCCCCATTCCTGGTACTCCATAAGGACAAGGTTGTACTATGACCTGTTCCTTCAATTCTCACCAAGGTGGTTTCTTCATTTCATGTCAATGAGGACATAGTTTTGCCCTCTTCTTGGCCCCCCTGTTCATCCCCGAGAGTGGGCATTACATTGTTTAGACGTTGTCAGGGCCGTTCGGTTCTACCTCTCGGCCACTGAACCCTTAAGGCGCTCCGATGACCTCTTGGTCATTCCAGAGGGTCTGCACAGGGGCCACCATTGCCAGCCTATCAGTCGAGGGGTAAGCCTCTTCCCTACCGGGACACTGCTCATTCTCATCATGGGCGGTTCGGCATCAAGCTTCAGCTTTACAGGTTTGCATAGCTGCCACCTGGGCTTCGGTCCATACCTTTTCTGAGTTCTATCAGATCTATTGGTTTCATTAAATGCACGGAAATCTGACGGCAATACGGGTGGAAGATCTGAAATACTACAGGACAGATTTTTTTTATTGCCGTTTATGGGGCACAGGATACAGTAGGATTTTTGGCGGATTCGTATTAAGAAACCGACCAAAAACCTGTGCTGTGCAGACATAAGCGATAAGACTGGGAGAAGCCAGACAGCTGTGCGGACTGCTGAATCGCTCAGGGATACTTTGGTGCCCTGACAATTCAGCTCTCAAATCACTCTACAGCTTCTCAGGAATGCCGGTAATATGAGGCTGCAGAAGGGCCCGACGAACTTCAGTCGCTTAGTTAGGAACAAGCTTTATTAGGCATGTCATAAAAGCCTCCATTCGTAACTACGAGACCGCCATAACTGGGGGACTGCCTGTATATATGCAGTGGAGAAAATAAGTATTTGATACACTGGCGATTTTGCACGTTTTCCCACCTACACAGAATGGAGAGGTCTGTAATTTGTATCGTTTATACTCTGTGAGAGACAGAATCTAAAAAAAAAAATATCCAGCAAATCACATTGTAGGATTTTTAACCCCTCAACTACCAAGTCTATATTTTTTTCTCACATTCGTATGAAGGCTTTTATTTTGCAGGACAACATGTACTTTCTAATAGTGTCATTCACTGTACACAGGATATATCGGGAAACCGCAAAAAAAAGTGGGGCAAAATCTGAAAAAAAAAAACACATTTGTGTCATGTTGGCGGGAGTTTTATTTTTACAGCATTCAATCTTCGGTAGATATGAATCCAGCAATATCAAACATGTATGGTTTTGTTATGTTTTGGGACAGTAAAAAAAAAAAAAAAAAACCCCGAACATTTTCTATTTTTCTAATTTTTGCTGCGGTGCCATTTTCTGCGACCAAAAACTATTTTGTACTTCTACCTACGGACAGTGAGGGTAAATTTTTTTTGCAGGCTGTACTTTTAATTGGAATACCTGCGACTTTTTTGATCACTTTTATTCTAATTTTTAGGGGACGGACGTGAAATGACCAAAAAACCTGCAATTTTGCAATTTTTTTCCGTCTAATAATTCAGACTTTTTCGGATGCGGTGATACCAATTATGTGTAACTTTATTAATTTTTTTATTTGTTAAATGGCAAAAGGGGGGCGATTTGAACTTTTTTTTAACTTTACCACTAGTGGGCGCAATCGTTTATACAGCCTATTGTAGTACAATGCAATAGGGTGAACAAATATGGCAGTTTTACTACTTCTTGCCTAGGGCACGAAGTAGTAAAACAGAAAACATGGTGGCTATGGAAGTCTTCACCAGGTTTCCAGCTGCCGTGCAAACCGATCAGGCCCCGCGATCTCGTCGGGGGCCCCGATCAGAGTGAGGAACGGTGCGCATGGCCATGTTTGCCGCAGCATCTAAAGGGTTAAACAGAACAGGATGGAGCAGGCTCAATCCCGTGCTGTTGCCGGCAGGTGTTAGCTGCAATGAGCAGCAAGCAGCTGCCGGTTTTGTAGCGACTCCATTCTGCTACAAAGCCCCTTACCACCATCAGAACATACCCATATATGTCCAGATGCGGTAAGGGGTTAAATAATTAATTTGTATTTTATTGCATTAAATAAGTATTTAATACAATAGAAAGACAGGACTTAAGGTTAAAATTTGGTACAGAATCCTTTGTTTACAATCCCAGAGGTCAGATGTCTCCTGTAGTTCTTGACTAAGTTTGCACACACTGCACCAGGGATTTTGTCCCACTCCTGCATACAGATCTTTAGTTTTCAGGGCTGTCACTAATCTTCATTAAGTTTCAGCTCCCTCCAAAGATTTTCAATTGGGTTCTGGTCTGAAAACTGTCTAGGCAACTTCAGGACCTTGAAATGCTTCTTACAAAGCCACGCCTTTGTTGCCCTGGCTGTGATTCGAGTTAATGTCATGCTGGAAGACCCAGCCACGACCCATCTTCAATACTCTTAGGGTGCGTTCACACTGCAAGGGACAAATACCGGTCGGTTTATCCGACCAGTATTTGTCCGGTTTTGCAGCCGTCCCCATGGCCGCGGGGGGAACTGCTTTTCTCCGCGATGAGCGGAGAACAGCCCTCCCCCCTCCCCTGGAGGTGTTCATATTCTGTCTGGAAACCGGACGGAAGAATGAACATGCTCAATGTGCCTTTGAGCGGCCCGCGGGCGGAAACACCGACGGACGGAAAACCCGTGCAGTGGGGACTGCTGCACGGGTTTTCCATAGAGCATCATTGTGCTAATTTTCTGCCGGTATTTCAGGCGGTCTGCAAAACTGCAAACCGCTTGAAAAACCGGCCGAAAAACCTTGCCGTGGGGACATGCCCCTTACTGAGGAATGGAGATTGTTAGTCAAAATTTCTTTTTGATATCAAAAAGTTCTATTTTAGTCTCGTCTAACCACATGACCTTCTTCCATGCCTTCTCTGGATCATCCAAAAGGACATTGGCGAACTTCAAAACGGGTCTGGACATCATCTTAAAGAAAAACTAAGGCCGTGTTCACATGGCTTATTCAAGTCGTAATTGCAGGCCGGATCCCGCCCGCAATACGGCTTGAATAAGGGGCGGGGACGGGGGCGCGGCGGCGGTGCTGCTCGCCGGCCCCATAGACTTGCATTATCCACAGCGCGTATTGCGCCTGGATAATGTGCAGGTCACTTTCTCCCCTCCCGGCGGATTCGCCGAGCGGTGAGGAGCGACGGAATCCACTGTTCTCTATGAGAACTGTGGATTACCGTAATGACTGCGACGGATTGGAGCCGTACTGCAGCGCAAATCCGGCGCGCAGTACGCCTCCAATCCGCGCCGAAATAAGCCGTGTGAACATGGCCTAACAGGTCTGTGAGAGCCAGAATTCTTGATGGTTGGTAGGTGATCAAATACTTATTTCATGCAATAAAATGCAAATTAACAATTTAGAACTCAATGTGATTTTCTTTGATTTGGTCTCTCCCAGACAGAATCTGTAGGTGGGAAAACTTGCAAAATTGCCAGTATTTGTTCGTTCCCTCTCTCGTTATAAATATATGCAATACTGTTCAAAAGTTTGGGGTAAACCAGACAATTGTGTTTTCCCTGAAAACCCATACTTTTATTTATCAAATGAGTTGCAAAATTAATAGAAATATAGTTCAGACATTGACAAGGTTAGAAATAATTATTTTTATTTGAAATCATAATTTTCTACTTCAAACTTTGCTTTCGTCAAAGAATGCTCCCTTAGCAGCAATTACAGCATTGCAAGCCATTGGCATTCTAGCTGTTAATTTGCTGAGGTTGGATTGGTTTGATGGGCACATTTTGCTTACCATACAGTCAAGCTGCTCCCACAACAGCTCAATGGGGTTGAGATCTGGTGACTGCGCTAGCCACTCCATTACAGAATACCAGCTGCCTGCTTTCTTCCCTAAATAGTTCTTACATAATTTGGAGGTGTGCTTTGGGTCATTAGCCTGTTGCAGGATGAAATTGGCTCCAATCAAGCGCTGTCCACAGGGTATGGCATGGCTTTGCAAAATGGAGTGATAGCCTTCTTTATTCAAAATCCCTTTTACTTTGTACAAATCTCCCACTTTACCAGCTCCAAAGCAACCCCAGACCATCACATTACCTCCACTATGCTTGACAGATGGCGTCAGGCACTCTTCCAGCATCTTTTCAGTTGTTCTGCGTCTCACAAATGTTCTTCTGTGTGATCCAAACACCTCAAACTTCGATTTCTGTGTCCATAACACTTTTTTCCCGATTTTCCTCTGTCCAATGCCTGTGTTCTTTAGCCGATATTAATCTTTTCCTTTTATTAGCCAGTTTCAGATATGGCTTTTTCTTTGATACTCTGCCTGAAGGCTAGCAACCTCTTCACTGTAGATGTTGACACTAGCGTTTTGCGGGTACTATTTAATGAAGCTGCTAGTTGAGGACCTGTGAGGCGTCGATTTCTCAAACTAGAGACTCTAATGCACTTGTCTTGTTGCTCAGTTGTGCAGCGGGAGCTCCAACTTCTCTTTCTACTCTGGTTAGACACGGTTTGTGCTCTCCTCTGAAGGGAGTAGTAAACACCGTTGTAGGAAATCTTCAGTTTCTTCGCAATGTCTCACAAGGAATAGCCTTCATCTCTCAGCACAATAATAGACTGTCGAGTTTCATGCGAAAGTTCTCTTTATCTGGCCATTTTGCAAGCTTAATCGAACCAACAAATGTAATGCTCCAGATTCTCAACTAGCTCAAAGAAAGGTCAGTTTTATAGCTTCTCTAATCAGCAAATCTGTTTTCAGCTGTGCTCACATACTTGCACAAGGGTTTTCAAGGGTGTTCAAAATATCCAATAGCTTTTTTACACAGTTAGCAAACACAATGTACCATTAGAACACTGGAGTGATGGTTGTTGGAAATGGGCCTCTATACACCTATGTAGCTATTGCATTAACAACCAGATGTTTGCAGCTAGAATAGTCATTTACCACATTAACAATGTATAGAGCGCATTTCTGATTCATTTAATGTTAGCGCCATTGGAAAAAAACAACTGCTTTTCTATCAAAAATAAGGAAACTTCTAAGTTACCCCAAACTTTTGAACGGTGTGTGTGTGTGTGTGTGTATATATATATATTATATATATATATATATATATATATATATATATATATATATATATATATGTCTATATATATATATACACACACACACACACACACAATACACACAATATATTTTATATACACACACAAATATATACATACATATATGACCAACATTTAGAAAAACAAGGGGTGCCAACAATACTGAGCCTGGTCGAAGACTGTAAAGTTATGACATACATGGGAAAAAAAAATCGCAACACTCATCCAATTAATGGTCAAGAAACCAGGACTGTGGAGTCGTTATAAAATGGACTGACTCCCAAAATATGTGAAGTTTAATTTTGAAAAGTATTTGGATGACATGGAGCGTTACCACAAGAGAAAAAATTCTGCTTCCATAGCAAACACATTGATCATATTTCAGCAACATTTTCACTTGCTTTCATAGTAGAAGAGTTCAACCGTTCATCAAAACAGACTGTGCCTGAGGCAATTCTTTTACACCCTGACATTGTTAAAGACGTTTCCCATGTGGTCACCTCTTTGAAACCAACCCACCCAAGTTAGTGTAGAGAGGTAATCTATGAAAGAGGAACGGATGGAGATACTATTTCTCAGAACAAATTCATAGGCTCACTCCACAAATGTTATTCAGTACGTTTGTGTTGAACACTTGGATTTTAATCACACTTACTACAGCAGTTTTTTGTGTTCTAAAGTCGTATACAATAAATATATTTTACACCGATAAGCAAAAGGGTAACAATTAGAGATGGGCGAATCGATTCTAACAAAGTGGAATACGTTTAGAATTTCAGGAAAACTTCGGTTCTGCACGAAGCCGGAGTTTATGGTACTTCGCGGGAAGGAATCTTTTTTTTTTTTCTAAAATGGCTGCGAGTACATGGCATGACATGGGGCAGAGAACTCTGGGAGGAAGAAAGGAACACCCTCAATGACATGTGCAGACATGAAGCCGATCAGCAACCAGCGGGCTTCTGTGACGTCACAGCCCTATAAATACGGACGCCATCTTAAATTCTCACACTTCTCACTGTGACTCCTGTCAATAAGCATCTTGCTGCTGCTCTATATTGCACACTTAGGAAAACAAACTCATTTTTTCAGCTACTGGACTGAAAGACCTTCACCAGTCTGTGTCATATACACACTTGTTACTCAACCAGTGTTATTATTTTGTTTTAGTTTGTGGGGTATTCTCCCTAAAGTCCAGGGTGGGTGTACTTCTGCCCCATACAAGCCTGAATTTCATCTGGTTGTTCTGTAGGGTATTTCATATCCGAGGCTTAATTAAGCCTCTTTTTTGTGGGGTCATTGAGAGTAACATACAGGGTGTGTGTATTTTTTTGCCCCATATACGCCTAAATTCCATCTGTTTTTTCTGTATGGTATTTTATATCCAAGGGTTAATTTAACCTCTTGATTGTGGGGTAATTTGGAGTAAAATATAGAGTGTGTGTATTTATTTGCCTCATATATGCCTCAATTCAATCTGTTTTTTCTGTAGGGTATTTCATATCCAAGGGTTAATTTAGTTTGTTGGTTAGTTTGGAGTAAAATATAGGGCGTGTGTATTTTTACCCCATATACGCCTGAATTTCATCTCATTCATTCTGTAGGGTATTTTACACCAAGGGTTAATTTCTCCTCTTGTTTTGTGGGGGAATTTGAGTCAAATACAGGGTGTGTGCATTTCTGCCACATACACACCTGAAATCCATCAACTTCAGTCCGGTGAGGGTATTTTAATCTGAGGCCAAGAGTTAATTTATTTACTTTTTGTGGAGAACTCTGTTTCACATCCAGTGTTTGTGTATTTCAGCCCTACATACATCTCAAATCCAGCCACTCCAGTCTCTTGGGATATTGCCATCTGTGGCAAACAGTAAATTTTTTCAATTATTGTGGTGATTCTGTTAAATGCCGATACATGTAGAACCCCCTCACCCCCCACCCAAAGAATGGAGAAGGTGTCATTAGTAATTTTGCATTTACTTCACTAATCATTTTGCCATTCTTTTGATCCTTCAGTGTCCGCTTTCAGTTGGTCAATAATCCATCATTGATAAAGCCAAAAAGAAACAGGAGTTGATCCCAAAAAATAAGTAAATGGAATATTTGCATGTGTTCTGTGTTTTGTATCCACTCCTGCTTTTGGCTACCTACTCATCTGACAATCCTGATGCAAACAAAGGACCATGTCATACTAGCCTTACGGTTTCTCCAAAGACGCAAATCGGTTGTGCTTGTCCTTTTCATTCCTTGTGACAGATTAAAAGGGGAAAACCAAACATAGTGGCAACGTCAGAGTGGTGGAGGGTGGAAACAGCATTAGAAAACCACAGGGTGGTCGACAGAGAGTAGTCAGTTGGCAGCAGCATGAGTAGGCCACAGAGTTGCAAATGACAGATTGTGAAGGTGGCAGCAGCATGATTAGGCAACAGACTGGCACAATTACACAGTTTAGAGGTGGCGGCAGCAACAGCATCAGGCCGGAGAGTGGCACAATGTCATAATTTTGAGGTGGCGGCAGCTAGGTAAAATAATGAGGAGGTGGCAGTAACAGCAACATCAAGCCAGAGAGTGATATGGTGACATAGCCTGGAGATGACAGCAGCGGCGAGAGGAGACCTGAGTGGTGAGGTGTCAGCAGCATCAAAAGGCTATATAATGGCCCAGTGAAGAGCAGGGAGGTGGGTGTAAATACCAGTCCCTGGTAAAGATGGTGGGTGGTTGAAGGAGCAGCTGGCAGCAGATGTGTGACATCAGGCGGGTGGCAGCATCAGAATAGTAGCTGAGGCAGGTAGCCAGAAGAATCCAGGGTTCAGGGTCTGCTCCTGGTGCTGCTGCTGGTGGGTACTTAAATCACTAGGTGGGTGGGGTGAAGAAACAGGTCAGACCTGAGGATAGACAATGGCGCAGATAGGCAGTGGCCAACTGACTACATAGGATGTCTCTATAGTACTTGAGTTTGTCCTCTGTCTTGGCAGGTGAAAAAATGCCCCCATTTGAGACCGGTAATGAGGGTCCAAGAGGGTGGAGAGCCAGAAGTCATCCCTCTGCCGGATGGTGACAATTCAGCTGTCACTAGCCAGGCAAATCAGCATGCAGCGGGCCATCTGCGCAAGTGACTCTGAGGGACTCCCTGCCTCCATCTCCACTGTATACTGCCATGGTGTGTCTGGGTCATCTTCCTCGTCTTCCTAATCCTCCGGCTGCTCCTGCTCCTCTCCTGTCACCTGAATAAAAAAAAAAAAACACTCATTTCGCCAGACACTGCTTGTGCAGTTCAGTTCAGCCCCCACTGGACTCATGTGGCCGTGAGATGTAGTCGCCACGTCTCCAGTCCCCTGACCAGACAGATTTTGCAGCATCTGTTCCAAGACATGAAGCAGTGGAATGACGTTATTCATCCCGTAGTCCTGGCGACTGACAAATAACGTGGCCTCCTCAAAGGGTCTGTGCAAACGGCAGGTGTCCCACATGAGCTGCCACTGGCTGACATAAAAATTACACAGTGGATCCCTGTCCCCTTGGATCATCAAGAAATCATTAATGGCCTTTCTCTGTTCATCGATTTCTCCCTGTTTTGCCCTGTTCATCGATTTCTCCCTGTTTTGCCCTGTTCATCGATTTCTTCCTGTTTTGCCCTGTTCATAGATTTCTGTTTTTTTCTGTTCATAGTTTCTCTGTTCTGTTTAGCTCAAGGAGGGTGTGCTTGGCAGTGCAAAAATGGCTAAAGTGCATGCAAAGTTTCCTGGCCAGTTCTCTGTACGGTGCATAGTCCACCACTTGAAAAGGGAGGGACAGCAGTACCACCAACTTGGACAGGAGCACGGTCAGCTTCTGCACTTAGGGATGGCTAGATGCATACTGCTGTCTCTTGGCAATCGTCTCGGTGAACGACTGCTGGCACCATGAGTGGCGAGGAGCAGGAGCATCTGGACCGGTAGATGATGTGAAAGACAGGCAGTTGTCTTCGGCAGAGGTGGTGGAGCCTTGACTGCCTGAAATGGGAGGCGTGCCACTGGGTGCTTCTGCTGCAGCAGGATGGACCACCACATCTGAGACACGTTTCTCCCAGGCCACTGTATGGTGACGCTGCATGTTGATGCAGGGCTGTGGTGCCAACGTTAGGTCCCTGTTCACGCTTTACTTTCTGCCCACAGATTCTACCTAAAGTCATATTCGCCTCCTCTGGTGTCTTGTCAAAAAACTGCCACACCGCCGAATTTGGTGATTTTGCCACTGACTGACTTACCGCCGCTGCGCTGCGGTGAGCCCCTGCGCTGCTACTTTCTGGGACCTGCAAAGTGGGTGGTCTAAATCGTGGCTGTTTGGCTCCCAACCTCGCACTGCTGCCACCCTGCTGACTCCTGGCCACACTACCAGCAGGCTACGCCACTGCCTGATGTGCAAGCCGGCGCTCTCTTCTCCCGATGATAATGATGATGAAACCCTTGCTTCTAGGGCCGGGACGATGGGTAGTTGAAGGTAAGCGACTGCCTAGGGTGCCACTTCATCCCAGGCAGAAAAGGGGGCGCAAGGAGGCATGGAGTGGGCTGAATTTTCCATTTGGGGGGAACTTTATGCCTTAACTAGGGCACCAAAATACCTTGTCCCAGCCTTGCTTGCTTCACCTGGCTCCCAAGGGTGATTAGGTTTGCCTGTCACCGCTGTCCTCCTCAACGGTGTTGCTGTACAGAGCCTGACCGCTCGCACCATAACCCCCCATGCCACTCTCCTCATCACTGCTTGCCCTCTTCTGCAAGAAGCAGCTGATTTCTTCCCCACCTCTTTGCTGCCCACTGTCCTCAAATAGTTCATCCTCACTGTATAGTGGAACAGAGCCCAGAGCACATAGTAGTTCTCTTGAACCGAACGGGACAGAGGCGGGTTGAGGACAGGTGAGGGCCCCTGACCTGCTGACGGGCAATGCCAACTACAGGGTGTTTCTTACAGATGCACCGACTCTATGCCAGGTTTGTCAGATGTCATCTGGGAGAAAGTGGATGACCTAGTGTGTGGTCAACACACAGCCGCTAGAGGACACCGGAAGCTCTGGCCTCGCGAGGTGACCCCTGCTGTGATGTCTCCTTACTGTGCTGCGACCTGTGCCTGCTCCAGGAACCTATTTTCGCTTTCTTTGTTATCCCATGTGATCAGGCACACTCACAACCCTCACAGTTTTAAGTGCGCTCTGAAAGCTCATCTTCTTAGACAAGCCTAACAAGATCCATAATTGTAAACCCCCCAAATTCTGTCACACATTCGTCACTTCCTGCACTTTGGCACCCACAGGCACTTATCTGTATATAGATGTACGGTTGGGATGGCAGGTTCATCCACTTTTTTATGTATACTACCCCATATTTATATAACATGGTTGAACCATTGTAAACCAAGCACTTGTCACCCTTTGTTTCACCCGTACACCTTAATAGCTTGTAAGCTCTTGTGAGCAGGACTCTCACACCTTGTGTCTGATTTGTAAGTAGCTTTTTTTATAATGTAATGTCTGGCTTGTCTGTGCTTATACCCTCTATATTGTAAAGTGCTGCGGAATATGTTGGCGCTATATAAATAAAGATTATTATTATTATAGTACGATCTTGGCCCTCATCTTGGTTCTTTTCAGCTGGCGCTGACATTACCTTGTCAGGCTTTTTTTTAACGCGATTAGCCACGAATAAATTCGGGTTGAAAAGAATTTTAGCGGAAAATTCAGCGAACCTGGCGAATCGAATTTTTGAGAAATTCGCCCATCTCTAGTAACAATGTTTTGACTTTGTTCCTTTCAGTCTCCATATCTACAGCTTTCAACGTGAGACTATCATCATTTTATAGACAATCATCTAGGTTATCTCATACATAACTTTGACCTGCAACTATTTAGCATATGCTTAGTTCTGCAGATTTATGTCATGTAACTGCATTGTTACTGTTTTGCTCCTTGTATACTACAAATGACAAATCGCAGTAACAAAAAATATATAGATGGCTACATTCCCCCAAAATGCATCTGCATAGAAAGTGCTGGGCTTGTTCCCGCTTGTACCATATGTCCCGGAAACTTCGCTGGCTAGGCGGTTCCAAACAAATACATGATCAGGTGCACTCACATCCACTCCAAACAAGGCTGTAGTAGCAGTTATCCCCTCAATTCCGGGTAGGTAAAAAACGAGCAATTTTATTATAACATATGCTTAAAACAACAGTGTGAGCATGAATTTAAAAAAAACTGTACCTGGCTAACGCGTTTCGAGCTATGCTAGCTCTTGTTCACAGCCAACACATTAAACAACTGTTATGTTTAAAAACAATTAAAAATCCAACAACAATACAGAATACTAATATGTCATAATATGGTGAAGAGGCTTAGGGGTGAAGCATAACGGATGATTAAAAATATATGTCGAACATAATACTAGAATATATATATATATATAAAATATTAATCTAGTATTATGTTGGAATTATTTAATTTTTCATATATTTATATAATATATTATAATATATATATATTTATATAATATTTATATATATATTATATATATATATTAATATTACTGTTTTATCATTTAAACCAGTTGGATCTCTAGTATCCAAATTTAAAATCCGGAATGCTCCCCGCAATCTAAGTCTCTTCAACCAATCTCCACCTCGGGGCGGACGTTCAATCTGTTCAATAGCATAACATTTGAAACTAGTTACATTTCCCTTGTGTTGTTCTACAAAGTGTCTAGCAGCACCTGACATCTGTGTCTGGCAATTCTTAATGCTGTTAATATGCTCCACTATTCTAGTTTTAAATTTACGTATTGTGCTAGCCACATATTTTTTAATTGCACGTTGTGCATTTGATGTAATACACCACATGGTGACTATCACAGGTAAGAAATTTGCTAATGGGAAAACATTTTTTGTCATGGGCATCATTAAATAAAGTAGTTTTTTTTACCCCATTTACATATATTGCAACGTCCCCCCACGCCCTCCTCCCCCCCCCCACACACACACACACACTGGAAAAAACCTGTGACAACCATGTTTTTCCTGTTTTCTGCACACAAAGAGCACTAGGCAAAATCATGTTTCCCAATGCTTTGTTTTCTTGGGTACCCAACATACCCATTGTCTATAATTTTGGATAAAATCAAATCCTGGCATAAAATGCTCAAATTTTAGAAAAATAGATCTAATTTCCTTATAGTTGCTGTATTTGGTGGTGATGGTTTTTTGATTATCTTTTTTCATTTTAATGTTTTCAGTTCCCCCCCTGTTATATAATAACTGGTAGTGGGCGTTCTTGTGTTTTCTTTACACTTCCCTAGATGTTCTTTTGAATAACCTCTTTGTAACAATCTTTGATCCACCATTTTCTCACATTCTTTATAGTCTTTATAGGAGGTACAAATTCTCTTTATTCTCACATATTCACCATAGGGTATGGCCGCAACAGTAATAGGCGCATGGCAACTATTGGCTTTCAAAATGGAATTGCCAGTGCCCGGTTTCCTGTAGAGTGTAGTCACAACTCTACCAGAATTTTGCGCCAATTACCCGTGAACTGCAGGTTACATTCATTGTGATTAATGTAGTCAAAAAAGGTTGTATGAGCGCTACATCGCGACCCCAAATGATCAAGAGGTCGTCGATGTAGCGCCCATACAATATAATGCAATCGGCAAATGGATTAAGTTCACTATAAATGGCGTGGTGCTCCCACCACGCCATTACGAGATTTGCCAATGACGGGGAAGTAGCAGCTCCCATTGGGGCACCTACCAACTGCAAAAAGAACGTATTCTGGAACTTGAAGTACTTGCTTTTAACGAGAAGAATAAATTCCTGACTCGGAAGCAGGAATGCCACAGATCTCTGCCAGAAGTACACTGCAATCCTATCAGGACGCCCAGAGTACTCTTACTCCAAACACACTCTCTGCTTCATCCTCCTCTAATTTGCAGCAAAGGGAGACTGACTTCTAGTTCAGAACGAGCCCATGGCTTCTTTCTCCCCCTCTCCACCGGCAACCTCCGGGACTGCTCAACCCCTCTGCCCGCTACACCGGCAGGTAGCACAGCATGGATCTTCCACCCTGCATCCCCTACCTGGGGAGATAATCCGGCCCTATGCCCTATGGGCCCTTGCCTTCAGAACTCATCTTCTCCTTCCAGTGGGCCGCCTGGCTCCTATCCGGCATCCCGTTTTCCTCCTCCTGAGTCAGCGATCCATGTGCTTGCCTCCCACCTAGAGCTCCAGACCCTACAATCCTTGCTCCCGTCCAAAGCTGATATGCGGCAATTAGGGCGCGATGTCCAGAAAGCATGGCAGCAGGACCTCCACCCAGTGAAAGCAGTTGTAACAGATCTACAACTTAAAGTTCAGCACTTCAAAGCGGATAGAGATTCTACAAATCTCACATTGTCTAATATGCAAGCGTCCATTGCTGAGCAATTTGAGCGTCAGGCATACTTGGAAGCGCATTTGACGACCTAGAAAACAGAAACAGGCACAACAACATTCGAATACGCCACCTTCCGGAATCTGTTCGCACTTCAGAGCTAATCTCAACATTGACCAAAATCTTCAATCACATTCTGGGACGCCTGCTAGACACTTTCATTTAGTTCGACTGGGCACACAGAGCTCTCCGTCCGCAAAGCCAGGATCCTGACCGCCCTATAGACGTGATCTGCAGAATTCACCATTATACACTTAAAGAGGAGATCCTCCGCAAAGCTCGCCTCATGAAAACTATCCTGTTTGAAGATGTCCAGATTGGCCTCTTCCTTGATCTATCTCGACGTACCCTATGCATGAGAGCCGCACTCAAACCCCTGCTCACCATACTTCAGAACAGAAACATCCCATATCATTGGGGCTTTCCTTTCATGCTCCAGGTGAAGCACAAGGATGCCCTCGTCGTTCTCAAATCCCCAGCAGATCTTCCACGCTTCACCGTCACGCTGGGGCTTCCTGAAGTTGACATTCCCAACTGGGCCTATGCCGTGGGTCCCCTGGCCCCGCCCCCCTTATCCTCTAAGCAGAAGCAGCTCCGGAGATCAAGTGCCGCTCTTGGTGCCACATCGTTGACCTCAGGTTTTTATCTCCTGAAATGTGGACTCACATGTGTTTTTCTATGATTTCTCACATTTGAACCATGTGGGTAATAGTTGGGCATTATCCTGACTGCGCCAAGCAGGGTTGGAAGGTGGAAGGTCCTACAGATGTTGTGGGCTCATTCACTCACTCTTTCATCCTGCTCGGCTTTGCCTACTTGGGATCCCCTTATTCTCCATGTCCATTTTCTGGCTTACTGTTTATAATATAATGATTGTTTTCGATTATTATTTGGTGGCTGGTCCTTTGCAGTGAAGGAGAGGGAGGCCCTCGGGGGTTGTTGCCCCCCCCCCCTCTCCCTCCTTCCACCCCCCTTCCTTCGCCCTTTTTTTTTTCTCTCTCCTTTCTTCTCTTTCTTTCCCGATTCTTTCCCCCTCTCTTCCATTTTCTTCTCTCCTCCATTCCCTCATTTGTGGAGGAGCAATGGTGCAGCCATTACATTGTGTTACCTGTAGCGTCGAGCTTGAGTTATATGATTTGTTTAGTCTTGAAATATGTTTGTCTCATTATCTGACCATTATTGTCCCCCAATGATATTGGCCACAAGCCTTCTCCGCCGGCCACAGCTAGTAGACTGCTGTTTTTTGGCCTTTGTGTTTCAGGCCTCACATGTTTTCCCTTTCCTTCTTTCCAACTCCCTCCTATCCCCAGCAGTTGGAGCCGGTACCTCCTCCTAATCCAAATGAAAAGATTGTCATATTTAGCCTATATTCCTTACTTATTCCTTATGCATAATATCAGAATCTCATCCCTTAACATTAAGGGATTTAAATCAACTGAGAAGAGACCACAGATCCTGTACTATCTCCACAAGCAACAATCCCATATCATGTATCTGTAAGAGCCACATTTGCTCCGGTCTCATTTGCAGTCTTTCCGCAATCGCTACTTCCCTGCCTGGTACCATAGCAGCAATCCCACACAGAAGACTAAGGGAGTTGCTATATTTTTCCATAAGTCATTGCCAGTCCAAGTGCTTGAAGTGTTTACGGACAAGGAAGCCAGGTTTGTCTTTGTGAAGTGCAGCATACAAGGAAATATCTATACAATTGCCAATATTTATGTCCCTAATACTAACCAAATATCTTTCCTATCGAAAGATCTAGATGATTTAACTGTTTTTGCCCAGGGCCAAATCAATTATGCGGCGACTTTAATATGGCCATTCATCCCCCTCTTGACACCTCCTCGGGCCACTCCTCAATCCCTTTTCGAGTAACCAAAAAGCATAAGGGCCTACTTCATGATATGCAACTGGCTGATGTCTGGAGATTAATGCACCCCACTGTTAGGGACTATACCTTCTTCTCTTACCCCCACCACTCAGTCGTATCGACTATCTTTCTTCAGCACTCTCTCCTCTCTCGGTCTGTTGACTAAAATAGGGAATGCACTTCATTCTGATCATGCTCCAGTGTTTTGGGATATCGCTGTTCCTAATTTCCAACGTCCCCCTTTCACCTGGAGGTTGAATGAATCCCTCCTTCGGGACGCTCTCTGTCTTCTAGAACTCAAATCTGCCATTAAAAAATTTAAAGTGGCCCATCTCGATGATGCTACTTCCTCTCAGATTAAGTGGGAGGCGCTAAAATGTACCCTACGTGGTATTCTTACAAAACATGGTGCACGATTAAAGCAGGAATCCGCGCATAAGCTCCGGACTCTTCTGGCAAAGCTCAATGTTCTAGAAGCTTCCCACACAGGCTCTGGTTCTGAAGCCGACCTGAGGGAAATGACTCAATTACGACACGAAATCCTCATGTTGATGGAGCACAAACACAAACGATATCGTCAGATATGCGCGGTCACTCCCGATGTTTAGAGCAACAAGCCAGGCTCGAGCCCTGAGAGAGAAGAGAGCTTCCCTTTTTGTCCCCGAGATTAAGACGTCTGACGGGAAAATGGCCCACTTG
The DNA here is from genome assembly GCA_025379985.1 of Phyllomedusa bahiana. Classification (NCBI taxonomy): domain Eukaryota; kingdom Metazoa; phylum Chordata; class Amphibia; order Anura; family Hylidae; genus Phyllomedusa; species Phyllomedusa bahiana. Next base: position 66,405 of record JAODAL010009674.1, on the reverse strand, counting down.
ACAGAGGACATTTTGGCCGCTTTTCATAATTATTATTCAGACCTCTACAATCTCCCCTCACAGCCGCCATGGAGTTCCCAGCACTCCAGCCCTTCTTCCCTACAGGGTTATCTCTGTAAGACATTACCCCCCTCCATGCCCCGCCAAATTCTCTCGTACTTGGAGGAACTTCTCCCCGGAGGAACTCCAATTAGCTATTTCTGCACTCCCTGTGGGGAAGAGTCCCGGTCCAGATGGATACACGGCCAAATTTTATAAGGACTTGCGAGAGGATCTCTCAGACCCTATTTTGAGTGCGTTCAACAAAGTTTCTGATGAGATGCCATTTGATCCTGCGTTCCTTAGAGCTCATATTACAGTGATCCCTAAGGACGGCAAGGACCCCAGTATCTGCCAGAGTTACCGACCCATCTCCCTTATAAATACTGACGCCAAATTATTTGCAAAATTGATAGCCCTGCGTCTAAACCCTCTACTGTGTGACTTAATCCATCTGGACCAAGAGGGCTTTGTTCCTCAGAGGGAGGCAAGGGATAATACCCTGAAAACATTTACTATCATCAACCATGCTTGTGCCTCCAAAATTCCCTGTATGCTGCTTTCATTAGACGCAGAAAAGACCTTTGATCGTGTTGCTTGGCCTTTTCTAATTGGAACTCTCAAGTCCATAGGCATCGGTCCGATTTTACTTTCAAGGATCCTAGCATTATATCGCTCACCTCAAGCACAGGTTCGTGTCAATGGCTCCCTCTCCGCCCCCCTTACTATAAGCAATGGTACCAGGCAGGAATGCCCTCTCTCCCCATTCTTATACGCTCTAGTGATGGAGCATTTGTTAAGAGATATCCGTCTAGACACATCAATACATGGAGTTCAAATTGGGGAGGATCAGGTCAAATGCTCTGCATTCGCCCCTAGTTTCAATCCCTTCCCTTCCTAGGGCCCTTCGTGATTTTAGTTTCCTTAGTAATCACAAAATTAACTTGTCCAAGAGTGTGGTGCTAAACCTCAATCTTCTATATTTACTATTTTGCCGTAGGCAAACTTAAACTCTATCAGTTCTCTATCTGTTAAACACTAAAACATAACTTTTATTATATATAACTCTTAACCTCTATACTCACTATTTTAAAAACCTGATCTCTCACCTCATCATTTAACCCTTTTTGCTTCTGAAAGAGGGAACAACTCCCTTTCTACCATCAAGTCTGGTGGAACACCACCTATTTAACAGGAGAGCCTTATATCTATAGCAAAGTACTAGCTCCAGTAAGGGATCCCAAGCCTACTACTTGGGCAGTCGTCCCAAATCTCATGGACACAGAACAAAAAAGGCCCGCTTTTTGACACCCCCTGCAGCGGGTTGAAAAACTTGGACCCCAGGGGTGAGAAATCAAATTTAAAACACATATCTACCACCGCCGACATTTTTCTCCACCCAAAAACCCTTCATCAGGGCAAAAGGCCCCGATCACATGGGGTTTTAGCCCCATTTTTCCTTTTTAATATAAATTTAGTAAACAACCCATTCAGGTGTTCACCAATTAGCCATCAGAAAATCCACATAAAACCCCCCCCCTTTTCCGCTCAAACTGAAACTCACCCCTCATAACATGTCCTGCTAAAACTGCCACCACTCTCATGACCAACAAACTTCAAAAAACAAAATTTTTAAAAATCCCTAACGGGCCCTTTTGCCCCCTTTTTTCCGTACTGCTCGCAGCCAACGCACTGCACCAGCAGAAAAACCCCCCACCCTGACTGGGGATGGGCTTTTCCCTCTCACTTCTCTCATATTTTTGCAACTGCGGCTCACCTAAATGAACTGACAAATAGGTGTCACAAATTTTCCCCCCCACTACCAACTTTAACAACCCCCCACACCCCTTTTTCTTCAAAGTCTAAAATGCATATTCATTGGGAATATAAAAACCCCCATTGGAAAAGTGACTATTGTCATATTACTTCCCATAAAACACTTCCCCCTATAAATCTAAAATCAAAATTCATTTTTAAAAGAGCGCAAGGGCCCCCTTAATACATGTTTCCCTTTTTTACTGTATAGTATTGTCCCCAAGACTAATTTTTATAAACCCCTTTTTCCTTTTTCATGTAATAAATTTATATTCCCAAATTTAAAAATGCTTTTAGCTCTACGTCTACAGCTTATTAAACTTCCCCATTTAAGATTTTTCCTTACGCTCACAAACACCACCTTATTCACTATGCACAAAGGGAGCAAGCAAAAAAGGGGGATGCAAAAAAACATCAGAAACCTCAAAACCCCCAATTTTCATCCAGCCCCCATCTACCCCGCACCAAACCAAGGGTTTCAAGCAGAAAAAAACCAAAACCCACTTTAAAAGTTTCATACAGGAAAAGGCACCCCCAAACCACTTTCCCCGGGGCCCCACTCGCCACAAAAAATTCGAGCCCCACTTTCCCTTTCAAAAGCAAAATTCATCATCCCTAATTTTTTTTAAAAAGAAACCCGGGGGCCTCACCTGATTAAAAACTTATCATACAGGACCCGGGAAAAAAAGGGGGAAAAACCCGGGGGGGGGGGGGGAGGGGGGCGTGAGGGGGGGTGGAAGGGGGGGGAAAAAAAAAAAAAAAATGTGTTTAACTCCCGATGCTTTCCCTAGTCCATATAATACGTTTATTTTCAACTTGACCGGGCTTTAAACACATATATCAAGTTTTTTTTACCAAAAAAAATTATATAGTGAAAACACAAGATCAAAAAAAATGCCGAAAAAGAAAAAACCCCTTCCCTTTAGGCCCCTTAAAGGTTTTAAAGTTATTTGGGCCCGAAATACATCTTGCCCCCTTCCGCAAAAAAAAACAATCCAGATCGCCCCTTTTTTTTTCCCCCCGCTTTTTCACAAAAGATGGGCCCCCAAAATTTTTTTGCACTCTATTTTGCCATTATGTACTTCCCAAAAAGTGTCTTGCTAGGGGATTTACATAATTCCCCAAATTTCCCCCCATCGGGGGCCGCTAAGCCTTTAAAAAGCCAGGTTGCTGGGGAAACAAGTCGGGGAGGGGCAGGCAGACGTTTTAAAATTTTTGAACTCTCACCTCTGTCTACAATTTCCCCCCTGCTGCAGACGGTGTCACAAGGGGGTCTTAATTTTTTCTGTTCTATGAAAATTAGGGACGACGGGCCCCAAATAGTTTTGGGTTTTGGGGAAACCCTTCCCGAAGCTAGTAAATTTGCTATAGATATAAGGGCCCCCTGTTAATAGGTGGGGGCCACCCAAATTGATAGAAAGGGAGTTAATTTTCCTTTTTTCAGAAGCAAAAGGGTTTTAAAAGAAGGATAAGATCAGGGTTTTTTAAAAAGTGTTATAGAGATTAAGAGTTAAAATATAATAAAAGTTAAAGTTTTTAGTGTTTAATTTGATAGAGAAAAGATAGAGTTTTTAAAATTTTTTTTTTTTTCTATGCAAAATAGTAAATATATTTTCTAGGGGAGTGTTTACTCTAGTTTTAAATACCAATTTCGAATCCGACGACGAAACTCCTGGGGCAGGTACACATAGCCCCATAAATCACCCCTCTGGTTTTACAATTGATGAATTGTTTTATCTCAAATCTTCTCTTATCAATGGGATTAACAAATTCTTTAGTTTTCCATATGAATGGACAAAATGAACAGTTGCCACAGGGATAGACCTCCCAAACCGGGGACTGTAACCATGTTTTTTTGCCATCTCCCTCAAAATGACTATGTAAAAAATTCATCCCTAAGAATTTTTTCCTCTTCTATAAGTGACACTAGGGTATTTAGGAATCACCTCAGAGAATACTGGATTTGCCTTCAGAATGTGCCAATGTCTTCTAAGTATAGCTCTCATTTCATTAGCTCTATCATCAAAGGTACCTATACAACCTATATAGTCTTGAGACAATACTATACAGTACAATGGAACATGTATTTAATGGGGCCTGCAGCTCTATTAAAATGAATATGCATATTAGATATATAGGAGAAGTACCTATTCTGCTCAGTTCATTCTAGGTGAGCCACTCGAGTTCAATAATAGGGGAGAGTGAGACGGAGCCCATCACATTTAGGCTGAGGTGTCTGCTGGTGCAGTGCGTTGGCGCGGGCAGTATGGCAAGATGGGGCGCTAGCCCGTTAAGGAGATGGTGAATTTGTCTGAAGTTTGTTGGCTCATGAGAGCATGGTGGCATAAAGAGTCTCTCTCTTTGAATAGGCCCCTGACGATATTTGAGACCTGGTGCATTCAGAAAGTCCATAATGAACATCTCCTCTCCAAGGTCTACGGTCTTCTCAGTCTCTAGTGGCACTCCTAAACTTTCATACCAATTAGCGTGGGAGAGGGAATGTCCAAAGATTTCTCCGAAGACGACTGGAGCAGGCTGTTTATACTGACTCATAAGACCTAACTTTCAGTTAGAATCCAGGAAATGAATGATAAGATCCTCTCTAGGTGGTATAGGGTTCCGTCCCTGTTGCACAGCATATATCCTTCAGAGCCCAATACCTGCTGGCGATGTCAAAAGGAAGTCGGAACACTGGTACATATTTGGTGGGCATGCCCCTCTCTTCAACCCTTCCGGCTTAAAATTATTCGAGCGATCCGGCTGATCTGTGGTGAAACGGTGCTCTACTTCTATTTTCCATTCCCCGCTGAACGCATGTATTAAAAACGTATCTGCTTTCATTTCTCCTTAACGCAGCGAAAGCCGTCATTCCTAAACTATGGCGATCAACTGCATGCCCCACTATCTCAGACTGGTAAAAAGAGGTCCATACAATTTACAGACTGGAGGAGCTTCGCAACGAAACACTTAATGACGCAGAATGTTTTCTGCATGTTTGGGGTGACTGGCTCACCTTCTGTAGCTCCCCGCATTATCGCACTCTTTGAGGTTTGCTATATAGATTTTGCATCTGTGTTCTCTCCTGATTACGGTGTCAACCAAGTTCCTCTCATATTGTGAGACCGGCACTGACTGAACACCTTTCCCCTATTTTCCATAAGGGACCCACATTTGCAGGCTCCTCCTTCCGGCGCGCAAGGTGATCCTATTGCAGTGTCTCACCTATCCGCCACTAGAGTATATTTGGTGTTCTTTGGTTCCCTTTTGTTACCATTTTTATATGTGTCCTGACCTTTTCTTGAGTAATGCCCATGGTCAAATAACCTGTACACGTCTCTCAAGGATTCTATCCCTGTATATGCGCCGCTATATTCACCTAAACATTTTTATTTTTGCAAGGTACTAAAGAGACTTTACTCTTATTAGCTTTTGCTTCTATCTATAATTACAGGTTCAGACTTGAGTTCTTGGATATTAATGTTGACGCATTTGTACCTTCACCCTGTAATGTCAACTTTCTTCTCAATAAAGTTATCTTTGAATATGAAAAAAAGAATAAATTCCTGTAAACCTTCCCCATAGGTGCTATACTGTTTTAGAAAAATGACACTGCCACTAAAACCAAATGATGGGGTATACTTGAATACAAGCTAATGACAGCTGTACTTGGGTAAGTTGTTATATCACTCCATTCCTTATTAGACATCATCTGCAATACCGCGTTCATGTCTTTTATATAACCAGGAATCTTTTGAACTAGCGGCTGTAAATACTTATCAAGACAAGTGCAAAGTCTTTCACTTAGTGTGTTATTCCCCGCAATGATTGGTCTTAAAACTGGTGGAAATTTGTTTTTGTGTATTTTTGGAGCCCCGTAAAATAACTGGATAACCGGATCACTTATATAGAGATACTTTTTCTGCTTTTCAGTTATGGCGCCTAACCCGATACCATCATCCAAAAGTTTTTCCAGGTCTTTTTTTAATTGTTTGGTTTTTCTCTTAATTTACGGTGTGTTGTAGTATCATTTAAGATGTGAAGAGCTTGCATCACATAGAGACCAACATCCATAACCACTGTAGCCACCCCTTTTTCTGCTCTTTGTATTATCAGATTATTATCCTTTGTCTAAAAGCTTTCATCTGGCACCATGTCAAATTACTCTTACGTTGTTTATTGATCCTATTATCACACAAAATATTTTTTTCTATGCAATGCCATAAGGTCTCTTTTCATAACGCTCTGGAAAACATCCAAAGCAGGGACTCTGGCTTTAAAGGGATGTCATTCGACATACCCTCCTTCTCTAAATCTCTTAAGGACATTAATGCTAACTGATCTTGAAATGACAAATTGGTATATTCATCAAATATTGGTAGCTTCAAATTCAATTATAAGATCAATCAAAGCTAGAGAAGAGTCTGTTAAAATGCAATTCCATCTTTGCAAAAATTCCTCTGAACTTACAAATGAAGAGACTTTTTGAAGCTACCAAGTTACTAGAATTGGAGAATCAAGTACAAAGCTTAGTAAACAAAGTGGAAACATTTAAGGACACAAGTGAATACAAAGTATTACATAATAAGTTGAAATAAACACTTAATGCCTTAGAAAAAACTATCATGGAAAATAAAAAAAAGAAATATGCTAGAGATGTAGAAGATTACAAGAATGGAAAAGTATATACATGAGCAAAAGATAGACAAATTTAAACCCCCAAATATATATTGAAAAAAAGATGTTATAAATGAAAGAAACGATCCGATAGCTTATATGATATTGACAATACGGATAGTGGCAATACGAATGTGGAGGCCACAGATAGTGAGGTTACCAGTTTGAAGGATACCACTACAAATAAAAATGGATCAAACAACGGAGTAGACGACAAAGGAGAGGAAGATTTTTTTTTACTGTATTTTTATGAAAGTGATTTCATATAAACTTGATATGTAGATTTGACCCCAGGGAGACCATCGCGAGCTCCTGGTTGCAGGAAAAGGACATACAAAAACATTAGAGGAAATACAAGTGGTTGTACTGACTCCTACCATCATTACTGAGGCACAAAAGTAAGTGCTACAACATGGATAAAATGTTTCCCCTACATGTGATTTTGATCTATTTTCCACAATGCTGGACATCAACAGTTTTTCCAGGTTACTTACGGCTAAAAGACATTTTTTTTTATGATAATGCAAAAGATATGGTTACTAATACAAAGGACATGGCGCATATGAATGAATATACCAATTTGTCATTTCAAGAACAATTAACATTAATGTAATTATGAGATTTAGAGAAGGAGGGTATGTCAGATGACATTATGCGTAGCACACAAGAGAAAAACATCCACAACAGTATGTCTTATCCTGAGTTTTATCCCTTTAAAGCCAGGATCCCCGCTTTGGATGTTTTCCAGAACGTTATGGAGAGAGTCCTTATGGCATTGCATAGAAAAAATATTTTGTGTGATAATAGGATCAATAAACAACATAAGAGTAATTTGACATGGTGCCAGATGAAAGCCCTTAGACAATTAAAGGATAGTAATCGGATAATAAAAAGAGCAGACAAAGGGGGGGGCTACAGTGGTTATGGATGTTGGTCTCTATGTGATGCAAGCTCTTCACATTTTAAATGATGATACCGCAAATTAAGAGAAAATCCAACCAAACAATTTAAAAAAAACACCTGGAAAAACTTTTGGATGATGGTATCAGGTTAGGTGCTATAACTGAAAAACAGAAAAAGTATCTCTAAGTAAGTGATCCGGTTATCCCGATATTTTACGGGGCTCCTAAAATACACAAAAACAAATTTCCACCAGGTTTAATACCAATCATTGTGGGGAATAACTCACTTAGCGAAAGACTTAGCACTTGGCTTGATAAGTATTTACAGCCGCTAGTTCAAAAGATTCCTGGTTATATAAAAGAAACGAAAGCTGTATTGCAGATGATGTCTAATAAGGAATGGAGTGATAGCTGTACTTGGATAAGTTGTGATGTCACTAGCTTGTATTCAAGTATACCCCATGATTTGGTTTTAGTGGCAGTATTGTTTTTTTCTAAAACAGTATAGCGCCTATGGGGATGGTTTACAGGAATTTATTCTTCTGGTTATTGAGTACTTGCTTAAAAGCAACTACTTCAAGTTCCAGAATACATTCTTTTTGCAGTTGGCAGGTGCCCCAATGAGAGCTACTTCTTCCCCATCATTGGCAAATCTCATGATGGCGTGGTGGGAGCACCACACTATTTACAGTGAACTTAATCCATTTGCCTATTGCATTATATGGTATGGGCGCTATATCGACGACCTCATTTGGGGTCGCGATGTAGCGCTCATACAACCTTTTTTTGACTACATTAATCACAATGAATGTAACCTTCAGTTCACGGGTAATTGGAGCAAAACTGGCATTTCATTTTTGGGTATCTATTTGAAAGGAGATTTAAATTCTGGTAGAGTTGTTCTACAGGAAACCGGGCACTGGCAATTTCATTTTGAAAGCCAATAGTTGCCATGCGCCTACTACTGTTGTGGGCATACCCTATGGTGAATATGTGAGAGTAAAGAGAATTTGTACCTCACATAAAGACTATAAAGAACGTGAAAAAACGGTGGATCAAAAATAGTTTACAAAGAGGTTATCCAAAAGATCATCTAGAGAAGTCTAAAGAAAAAATTAAAAATAAAACCCAATACCAGTTATTATATAACAGTGGGGTAAATGAAAAGAATAAAATGAAAAAGGATCAATCAAAAATTAACTTTCACCACCAAAGACAGCAATAACTATAAGGAAATTAGATCTATTTTTCTTAAAAATTTGAAGATTTTACGCCAGGATTTGATTTTATCCAAAATTATAGATAATGGTGTACGTTGTGTACCCAAGAGAAACAAAACATTAGGAAACATGATTTCGCCTAGTGCTCTTTGTGTGCAGAAAACAGGAAAAACATGGTGGTCACAGAAAAGTTTTTTCCTGTGTGGGGGTGCACGTTGCAATATATGTAAATGGGGTAAAAAAAAAAATTTAAATGATGCCCATGACAAAAAATGTTTTCCATTAGCAAATTTCTTAACTGTGATAGTCACCATGTGGTTCATTTCATCGAATGCACAACGTGCAATAAAAAAATATGTGGGTAGCACAATACGTAAATTTAAAACTAGAAAAGTGGAGCATATTAACAGCATTAAAAATTGCCAGACACAGATGTCAGGTGCCACTAGACACTTTGTAGAACAACGTGTTGTGATTGGATTTTCAATTGTTTCTAAACTAACAGTTGTTTAATGTGTTGGCTGTGAACAAGAGCTAGCGTAGCTCGAAACGCGTTAGCCAGATACAGTTTTTTCGTCATGCTCATACCGTTGTTTTAAGCATATGTTATAATAAAATTGCTTGTTTTTTACCTACCCAGAATTGAGGGGATGCTAGTACAGCCTCGTTTGGAGTGAATGCGAGTGCTCCTGATCATGTATTTGTTACTACAAATGACAACCTGTTCTCACATTTCTTGATAGCTCAGTGTGTTATTAGGCTGATTCCCAAGCGAAAGGTCACTGGTTCGAACAGCCATGGAGATGATTTCCCAAGAAAAGAGAAACCGCATCATCCAGATCATCGATAGCGGTCTTGCGGCAAAGAAAATTGCCAAACTGCATCATGTGAGGCCATGACAGCTGGAAGAATATGAAATAAAGTCCATCCATCCATTCAAAAGCCAAGAAGAGCACGTCCATACAAAATATCAGAGTCAACAAGTTGGCTCATCAAAAGGTCTATCAGTTCTAATGCAACAGACACGGCAATGGAGGTGGCTTGTATGCTTCTTAAGAATGAGATCACAGACGTCCACGCAAGCATCATGCAACACCAATTACACAGGTTTGGAATAATGACCCCCAAAAAAGGTGAAGAAGCTTCAACTTCAATATTGTCATAAGAAGTTTGCAAAAACTCGAGTTTGCAAAAAAAAGATTGGAAACAGGAGCGATTTGGAGTGATGAGATGAAAATCAATAGACCGGGCTCTGATGGATGCAAATTGTTTTGGAAGAATCAAGGGAAAAGGGGGCTAGTGGATAGAGAAATTTAAAAAGCTAGTTTGGTGGAGGAAGCCTGATGATATGGGGTTGTTTCACAGCCAGAGATGTTGGATACCTGACCAGGATTAATGTTGATCTCAATGCTGAGCTATATGTGAGTGTCCTACAAGATGAGTTACTTTATAAACTCGAGTACTATGGGTATGAAAAGGACGACATAATGTTCCAGCAGGACAACGACCTGAAGCATACATCAAGGTTGGAGAAGGAATGGTTCCATGACAATTAAGTAGAGTTGCTGGATTGGCCCCCACATTCCCCAGACCTCAACCCAATCAAACACTTGTGGGTAGAGTTGTAGAAAAAGCTGTATTTGTACCCATGTCCAGTATGCAACAACATTAGGAACGTGTAGGAGAGAACGGGGATCAGATTTTCGTCAGCACATGCTTGAATCTGATCCAGAGCATGCCCAGAAGGATTCAGGCAGTATTGAAAGCCAAAAGGTGGATTTACTTAATACTAACAAAATAATAACAATTAACATTTTGATTTTAGGAACAAAACAGTAAGGCTATGTCTCCACTGCACAGAAAAATGTCAGAAAAACAAAACGTTTTCTAAAAACGCTGAAACGACTGTAAAGATGTCCCGTAGACTTCTATAGTAAAAGGGTCCTGTTGACTTCACAGAACGTGTTTTTTCTGCTCGTCTTTTAAAACATGTTGCAAAAAACGGCAGAGCATTGGAGTCTATGTAAAGTGGCGGACTTTTTTTGAATGAAAACCCAGGAGATTAAAGACCCACCTATAGTGGGTGTTAATACGGGTTATATCTATCAATTCTGCTTACAGGTGTCTGATGTGTCCTTGTTCGTACCATTCGTAATAAAGTTATTTTGCTTTTTGTCGCTAATGGATTTTGCATATTTTGGCACTAAAATCATATTTTTTATTTATTTTGGCACTAATAAAGTTATCTCGCTTTTGCCGCTAAAAATCTGGATTTTGCCGCTAAAACCCCGGATTTTACCGCTAAAATCTGTAACTATAGCGACAATAGCAAGTTAACTATTAGCACCAAAATCCATCAAAATCCGGATTTTAGCACCAAAATTTAGTGAAAATATGGATTTTTAGCAGCAAAAGCTAGACAACTTTATTAGCACCAAAATATGGATTTTAGCGTCAAAAAGAGTAAAAAAATTGGGATTTTTAGCAAGAAAAGCGAGAACTTTATTAAACCAGATTTTTAGCAGCAAAAGCAATATAACTTTTTTAGTGCCAAAATCATAAAACTACTACAAGATTACATATAGATGTGCTTTACACACCCTTTTGTAAGGTGGAGTTACATCCAATGGCTTAATTTATGCATACATTAAAAACCAGACTTGAAGACTAGCAAAAAAAAAAACGTGCGTAAAAAACATGCCAAAAACATGCAAAAAAAACGCAAAACGCGCGAAAAAAAACCGCAAAACGTGACAAAAATCTGACTTTTTTCAGCAGCTTCTAATAGGCAGTGGACAAAACACTCAGTTTTATGAACGTTTTTAGGATTTGGTTTTCAGGTCGTTTTTTTGTCCACTGCAGTGTGGACAGTCTAACAATGAAGTTACATGACAAGAATCTGCAGAACTAAGTAAGTTCTAGCTAAATACTTGCAAGTCAAATTTATGTATAAGATAGTAAAGATGATTGTCTATAAAATAATGGTAGTCTCAAGTTCAAAGCTGTAGTGGATTTGTAAGATATGGAGCCTGAAAGGCAAAAGTTAAAAACATTGTTACCATTTTACTTGTCAGTTTATATTCTACCTAAATAGCTTGATTATTTTATCATAGGTTGATAAAAAGCCTGATCTTACCATTATACTACAGTAAAGTTATCACTTAAACATGCGCCATGTATGAGGGAGTGGGAGTCAGTTAAATTGAGGAGACTGAGTCAGATCTTTGGCTCACCGACTCCACAGCCCTGGAAGAAACGGTGCGTTTATTTCCACATGTTACAAGACGACGTTTTGGCTCTCAGAGCCATTTTCAAGTCAATAATGGCTCTGTGAGAGAGCCAAAAGTTTTTCATATAACATATATATATATATATATGGAAAAAAAGGAAGATTTCTGGTTTTCGGGTTACGTGTGCAGTGCTGGGACAATGGGTAGGGAATAATGAACGACAGCCTAGGGCGTCACTTCATACAAGGCAGAAAAGGAGGAGCTAAGAGGTATGAAGTAGGCTAAATTATCCATAAGGAGGGCCTAGGGCACCAGAATACCTTGTCCTAGTTCTGCAAGGGTGGCAGTATTTATGAAAGTGTGCAGTTTGTAAATGATTGCATGCTGCTGTGGTGAAGGTGTATGGTGATAAGACATGACACCAATCGAATAAGCGATGTGGAAACAGAAGAGCACCACGTGCCAAAGAGGGGAGAGGTGAACATCAGCTATGAAGATGCACAAGGGAGGAACAGGCTACAGTGGAGCAGCTTAAGGAGTGTTCTGTCATTACAAGATACTCAGTCCGTAGGGGCACGATTAAAAAAGTTAGAAGGAAAGAAGAAAACTAACATTGTAAACCCTCCTCTTCCGTGGCTATGGCTGTCCTGGTGAAACCAGCAGATGATTTCCCCGTTTAGTCTTTACATGATCACTGCAGCCATTCACAGGCCATGTTACTGCCGTGGCCAGCGATTGGCTGCAGCAGTCACATGAAGAGTGAATGGGAAAGTCATCTGCTGGGATAAGTGGGACAGCAGCAGCAATGGAATGGTAGGTGGGAGAGGAGCAAGGCATGTGCAGCCGTCTATATGCGAAATATGAGCAGCAGTCTGTATGTGAGAGAATGCCCAAAGAAGCAATCTGAGGTGAGGAACTATAAGCAGTCTATATGTGACAGAAGAAACCATCAGCAGCAGTCTATATGTGAAAGAGAAAGGGAAACATGAGCAGGGGGTCTATGTGTGTCAGCAGAGGGGATCAGCAGCAGTGGTCTATATGTGAGAGTGGAAAGGGGCATGTGAAGTGGACTATATGTGAGAGAAGAAGGGACATGAGTGACGGTCTGTGCATGAGAGAGAATAGAGTGTATATATATATATATATATATATATATATATATATATATATATATATATTATAAAATATATATATATATTATATATAAACATACATACACACACTCACCGGCCACTTTATTAGGTAACCTGTCCAACTGCTCGTTAACATTTTAATTTCTAATCAGCCAATCACATGGCGGCAACTCAGTGCATTTAGGCATGTAGACATGGTCAAGACAATCTCCTGCCGGGTTCAAACCGGGGCATCATATGGGAAGAAAGGGTGATTTGAGTCCCTTTTGAACGTGGTATGGTTTGTTGGTGCCAGAAGGCTGGTCTGAGTATTTCAGAAACTGCTGATCTCCTGGGATTTTCACGCACAACCATCTCTAGGTTTACAGAGAATGGTCCCGAAAAAGAAAAACATCCAGTGAGCGGCCCAGTCCTGTGGGCGGAAATGCCTTGTTGATGCCAGAGGGTAAAGAGAATGGGCAAAACGGGTTTCGAGCTGATAGAAAGGCAACAGTGACTAAAAATAGCCACCCGTTACAACCAAGGTAGGAGAAGAGCATCTCTGAACGCACAGTACGGCGAACTTGAGGCAATGGGCTACAGCAGCAGAAGACCACACCGGGTGCCACTCCTTTCAGCTAAGAACAGGAAACTGAGGCTCCAATTTGCCCAAGCCTCATCGAAATTGGACAGTAGAAGATTGGAAAAACGTTGCCTGGTCTGATGAGTCTCGATTTCTGCTGGGGACATTCGGATGGAAAAGGGTCAGAATTTGGCATCAACAACATGAAAGCATGGATCCATCCTGCCTTGTATAACGGTTCAGGCTGGTGGTGGTGGTGTCATGGTGTGGGGAATATTTTCTTGGCACTCTTTGGGCCGCTTGGTACCAATTGACTCGTTGCAAACACCTTGTGGAATCTATGCCACGTAGAATTGAGGCAGTTCTGAAGGCAAAGGGGGTCCAACCCGTTACTAATTTTGGGGTCCCTAATAAATGTGGGCCGGGTTGAGTGAGTGGTGTTTGTGTGTGTGTGTGTGTATTTATATATTTGTATATTTGTGTTTATATATATGTGTGTTATGTATAATATTATATATATTTTGATATATATATTTTTATAATATATATATATAGTAAATTTATATTATATTACATATATAGTATATATATTATATATACAATATATTTATATATATATATACATATATATTATATCAATTTTTTTTTATTTACCAACTTTATATGTATTTATATATAATTTTTTTTTTTATGGTTATACTATATTGTTATATTTGTATTTATATATAAATATATATTATTTAAATATTATTTTTAAAATATATATTATTTTTATAAATGTATATAATATATATGTAAAAATATTGTATAATATTATTATAATTTATAATATTATATTTATTTATATGTATAATTTTATTATATATATATATATATGTTATTTTAAAATATATGTTATATATATATATATTATATATTATTAATATATTATATGTATATTTTTATATGTATATTTATCTATATATTTTTATATATATTAATTATATATATTTTTATATATATATTTAAATATTTTATATTATATTATATATATATATATTATTTAATATATATATATTTTATATATATTAAATTATAAAAATTTGGGCTTTTCAGACCCGTTGAGCTTTTCAATCTTAAGCCACTTTTCAGGCTAAAAATATAATTTTTTTTTTTTTTTTTTTTTTTGTGTGTGGAATCAACAAGTGGGAAACAATTTTGAAGTGGAACGAAATTTATTGGATGTTTTAAACTTTTGTAAAAAAAAAAAAAATAAACTGGAAAAGTGGGGACGTGGGAGTATTATTCGGCCCCCCTTTACTTTCAGTGCAGCAAACTCACTCCAGAAGTTCAGTGAGGATCCTCTGAATATCCAATTTTGCCCTAAATGACTGGTGATGATAAAAATAATCCACCTGTTTTTGTAATCAAGTCTCCGTATAAATGCCCCCTGCTCTGTGATAGTCTCAGGGTTCTGTTTAAAGCGCAGAGAGCATCAAGAAGACCAAGGAACACTTTAAACAGATCCGTGATATTGTTGTTTTGAAGTTTAAAGCTGGATTTGGTATACAAAAGATTTCCCCAAACTTTAAACATCCCAAGGAGCACTGTGCAAGTGATCATATTGAAATGAAAGGAGTATCAGACCACTGCAAATCTACCAAGACCCAGCGTCCCTCTAAACTTTCATCTCAAACAAAAGAAGACTGATCAGAGATGCAGCCAAGAGGCCCATGATACCTCTGGGATGAACTGCAGAGATCTGCATCTGAGGTGGGGGAGAGTCTGTCCATAGGACAACAATCAGTCGTACACTGCACAGATCTGGCCTTTATGGAAGAGTGGCAAGAAGAAAGCCATTTCTCAAAGATATCCATAAAAAGTCTTGTTTAAAGTTTGCCACAAGCCACCTGGGAGATACACCAAACATGTGGAAGAAGGTGCTCTGGTCAGATGAAAACAAAATCGAACTTTTTGGCCACACCCTGAACACCCTGAACACACCATCCCCACTATCAAACATGGTGGTGACAGCATCATGGTTTGGGCCTGCTTTTCTTCAGCAGGGACAGGGAAGATGGTTAAAATTAATGGGAAGATGGATGGAGCCAAATACAGGACCATTCTGAAAGAAAACCTGTTGGAGTCTGCAAAAGACCTGAGACTGGGACGGAGATTTATCTTCCAACAAGACAATGATCCCAAACCTAAATCAAAATCTACAATGGAATGGTTCACAAAAAAATTTATCCAGGTGTTAGAATGGCCAAGTCAAAGTCCAGACCTGAATCCAATTGAGAATCTGTGGAAAGAGCTGAAAACTGCTGTTCACAAACACTCTCAATCCAACCTCACTGAGCTCGAGCTGTTTTCCAAGTAAGAATGGACAAGAATTTCAGTCTCTTGATGTGCAAAGCTGATAGAGACATACCCCAAGCAACTAGCAGCTGTAGTCGCGGCAAAAGGTGGCGCTACAAAGTATTAACTAAAGGGGGCCGAATAATTTTGCACAGCCCACTTATCAGTTTTGTTTGTTTTTTTACAAAAGTTTGAAATATCCAATACATTTCGTTCCACTTCACAATTGTGTCCCACTTGTTATTGATTCTTAACAAAAAATTTTTAATTTTATATCTTTATGTTTGAAGCCTGAAATGTGGCAAAAGGTTGAAAAGTTCAAGGGGCCGAATACTTTCACAAGGCACTGTATGTGTGTGTGTATATATACACACATAATTGTGTGTGTGTGTGTATAAAATATTTTAACACACACACAATTTATAATAAAATATTATATATATATATACAACAAAATTATATAAAATATATATATATATATATGGGTGTGTAAAATGGGGAAAGGAATTGTTTAAAGCTTACTTTTTTTAGCTTTATTATATTTTTAAAAACCTTTATTAACCATTTGGGACTGGGCCCCTAGACTATAATATATATATATATATATATATATATATATATTATATATATATATATATATATATGTGGAAAATCAATGAAAGTTTCTGCAAGGATCTTTCTGAACTTCCTCACAAAATTTCCAGCTGCATGTAAATCGTGCAGCTGCTGGAGTGAAGAGACGAATGTCTTGTGGTTTCACCACATTAACTGTAGGGCTTCTGTAAAAAAGGTATTCCAGTGGATACCTGGGACGGAGCCAGGAAAGGTTATGTATATGGAGCCTTTGTTGGAAACCCCAGACACTAGAAGAGCGGCACCTGCTACACTCCGTCATAGCCCACATCGGTGGAATGTACTACGTGATGCGGGCAGTACTGGGAAAGAAGAAAGTGTATAGTACTAAATAGCTACTGAACACTGATAGCCTGACCATAATGCAATTAGTTTAATTTACTTTTACCTGTTTTTTGATTCATATATGCATCATGCTTGATTAAGTGATAATATTATACTTTCACGAGTTATGTTGAGGTTAATAATACATGCTCTCTGTTAAACAATTTAACACAACTGTGTTTGCATCTTTTTTTTCCAGGTAAATCATCATGATTACTAGTACAATGACATGATTAACTAGCTTCAGTGACACTTTTACAACTACACTCACCGGCCACTTTATTAGGTACACCTGCCCAACTGCTCGTTAACACTTAATTTCTAATCAGCCAATCACATGGCGGCAACTCAGTGCATTTAGGCATGTAGACATGGTCAAGACAATCTCCTGCAGTTCAAACCGAGCATCAGTATGGGGAAGAAAGGTGATTTGAGTGCCTTTGAACGTGGCATGGTTGTTGATGCCAGAAGGGCTGAGGTCTGAGTATTTCAGAAACTGCTGATCTCCTGGGATTTTCACGCACAACCATCTCTAGGGTTTACAAGAGAATGTGGGTCGGCGAAAAGAGAAAAAACATCCAGTAGAGGCAGTGCGCCAGTTCCAGCTGGGCGGAATGGAACTGCAGAGAAGACCACCAATCGGGTGCCACTCCTTTCAGCTAAGAACAGGAAAACTGAGGCTCCAATTTGCCCAAGCTCATCGAAATTGGACAGTAGAAGATTGGAAAAACGTTGCCTGGTCTGATGAGTCTCGATTTCTGCTGCGACATTCGGATGGTAGGGTCAGAATTTGGGCGCCAACAACATGAAAGCATGGATCCATCTGCCTTGTATCAACGGTTCAGGCTGGTGGTGGTGGTTGTCATGGTGTGGGGAATATTTTCTTGGCATCTCTTTGGGCCCCTTGGTACCAATTGAGCATCGTTTGCAACACCTTGTTGAATCTATGCCACGAAAAATTGAGGCAGTTCTGAAGGCAAAAGGGGGGGCCAAGTTAAGCAGGGTGTACCTAAAAAAAAGTGGCCGGTGAGTGTATTATTTCTTTGCAATATTTAGCTTTAGTAAAAAGTATTTTCTTTATTAAAAAAAAAAAAGAACCTGTGAATAGTTAGCCACCCCTTGATGAGGACAGCAAAGCTAGTAAGACATGCGGGCCCCCCACGCTGTGCCCCTTTACGTAAGATACTGTTTTAGGATTTAAAATTGCTAAATCTGGCATTTTTTCAGCCAGAAAAGAGTCAGCTTTTTTAGGGTAGGTTTTTTACCCCCACCCCCCCAAGGCTTTCCCCCCCTTTGAGTTTTCAGTTTTACTTTTCAAAGTAATAGGTTAATGAGTTGTGAGGTGGGCAGGGTTAGCCCCAGGTGGGTGGGTCATGAATTAGACTCTTTTCAAGACTCATCTGGCTGAAAAATGCCGATTTGAGCATTAAATGCTCTACAGCATCTTGCAGAATAAGGGACACTGCGCTGGAAACAGTTGGTCTGTCACTAGTTTGTGCTGTCCTCAGCAAGGGGGCATAATCTATGTGACAGGTTCCCTTTAAGAGGCATATATATAAGAATCCAACAGAAGTATAACTTACCTGTATAACATCACATTATAAGGTAAAAAAGAGGGCAGCATGTGCTTCATAATACGAATTGGAAGCCAAAGCATAAGTATTACAATAGATCCAAAGACAATCTGAGGGGGGAAAAAAAGTATCATCTTATAACTTGTGAATATTGCAAAATATTGCAAAATTGAAAAACATTCAATATTAGAGCCCTCAGTACACGTTAACCTTTAATTGCTAACTAAAAAAAAAAAAATGGAAAATTTGGATATTCGTTTTCTTCTCGGGCATTATTTAATACACCTAAAGAGACATTTATTCATAAAAGAGCATTGTAACAGCGATTTAAATAAGAGAAATGATAAAAAGCACAGCCATCAATTCCTTTAAGTAATGAAAAATTCAAAAATATATGAAAAAAAATTTTTCCCCATTTTGAATGGTTAAATTTTCCATGAGCTTGAGCCAAAATTAGTGGTGCTCCCCCAAAATTAAGTTGTGGTGAGTGACATAGCGCTCTAGGACCACATATGGGATATGTCTAAAAAACGGCAGAAACTGGGGAATCCATACTGAGTTGCATTTCTCTGTTATCTACCGTACTCCAGTGAAAAATGGATAAAAACTGAAAATCTGCAAGAAAAGTGAAATTTTGAAATGTCACCTCTTCATTGCTAAATTTAGGAAACACCTAAAATTTAGCTTTTTTAAGTGTTGTTTGAATCCTGAGGGGTTGCAGTTTTTAGATGGGTTTTTATGGGGGTGTCAAAAATAAGGGCCCCCCCCAAAGCCTATCAGAATGGATTGGCCAAAAAAAACAGTGTTACAAATTTTCTTGAAAATGTTAAAATTTGCAAAAAAAATTTTAAGAGCCCATAATGTCAAAAAAAAAAAATATGAGAATTTAAGAATGTTTCCCAATTAAAGTGATTATTTGATTATTATTTACTAATTTGTTGGGTATGATTTGCCGCAAAAAATTTTTTAAAATGGCAAATGTTTCAAATTTTTTACAATATTTGTTTTTTCACAAATAAAAAAACTTGTTTTGACAAAAAATTTTTGACTTAAAGTAATGTACATAGAAAATTCATTCACATAAATAGGTAAAAAAATATTAAAAAAGTTATTCCCGTAAAGTGAATGTAAGATTGGGAAAAAAAAAAAAAAAAAAAAGGTTTGGTCCTTAAAGAGTCATAAAACTTAGGAAGCCCTTGGAAACGGACTAGAAAAAAAAACACTTTTTCAAAAATGCTTCATTTGGAAAATTACAGCTTTTTATCTGTAATCAGTTTTTTAAAAAGTGCCCTTAAGAATTTCTGAATCGGCACATGACGCTTTTATGGATCACGGTTTACGGTTGTCAAATTAAAAAGTTTCTGGTGGGGAGTCCATGTGAGGGGGAAAATTTTTAAATCTACGATTGCAACCAGAGCGTGTAATTTAAAAGCCCATGTGCTATGGGGAGGAGGGTTAAGCAAAGGGAATCCTGTCCCAGTGTTTTGGATGTCCCGAGTTCAAAGTAAACCCCGTCCCCGTAATACGAATAAATTTCTGTATTTTAATGACATGTATTAGAAAAGTCTTTAATTTTATTACTTCAAATTTTGGTGGAGGGTAGGTCTCAAACCCGGGTTTGACCTTTAAGGGGTTAAATATTAGAAAAACATAACACAAGAAAAAAACAAAAAATCTTTTTTTAAAAGAAGTCTTTATTATTAAGGGAAAAAGTAAACAAACCTACAGGGCCCGTGTTAAAAAATAAAATGTCACCCAAACCAAATTTAAATGGTTTGCGCAACAACCCCAATGAAATGTTTTGCGATAACTGCAATTTAGTCTTTTAAAAAGCTTGGAGGAATTTTTGCCATTCATCCCTTTCGAATTTTTTGTAAATCACCCACAATGGAGGGTTTCCGAGCACGGACCGCTTTTTTAAGGTCCTGCATCTCAATTGGATTAAGGTCAGGACTTTGACTAGGCCCCGCCAAAGTCAATTAATTTAGCTTTTCTAAAGGCATTCAGAGTTGGGCTTGCTAGTGTGTTTTGGATCATTCTCCTGATGCATAACCCACGAACAGATGCCCTGACATTCTCCTTGAGGAATTGTCGGTAGACTAGAATTCATGGTTCCACTTTTTGCAGCAAGTCTTCCAGGTCCTAAAACAGCCACAGCCCATCACACTAACACCATGTTTTATTGTTGGTATTATGTTCCTTTTCTGAACTGCTGTGTTTTTAGCCGATGTAAAAGGGGGTTACAAACTTTCCAAAATTTAAACTTTCATTGGTCAGTCCACAGCTTAGAGATGGCTTTTTTAACCTTTTCCGGACATTTTGTTTATATTTGCTCCTGAATTTCTTTGGATCTCCCCATAAGGTCTAGCTTCTGAGGGTCTTTTGGTCTACTTGACTTTGTTGGGCAGGTACTATTTAAAGAGAACCTGTCACATAGTTTATGCCCCCCTTGCTGAGGACAGCACCAGCTAGTGATAGATGTCTGTTCCCAGCGCTGTGTCCCTTATTCTTGATGCTGTAGTTTAGGTTTTAAAGTCAAAAAATGCAGTTTCACCAAAAAAAAAAAGTCATGAAAAGAGTCCGTTTTTTTCATACCCCGCCCACCTGAGGCTAGTCCCGTGCACATCAACCGATTAACAGGTGGGGTTAACACCTGCTCATGAATAAAATTTGAGACTAAATGCTCTAAAACTACAACATCTTACAAAATAAGGGGCAAGTGGGAAAAGCATGTCTGACATGGCTTGTGTTTTTCCTCAAAAAGTGGGGCATAATCTAGTGACAGGGGTTCCTTTAAGTGCTTTTAGAGAACAATTGGCAGTAATAGGGTTGGTAAAGGGTAGGGGAAAATTTAACTAATCTCCCAATATGTGGAAAACCAGTTAATTTATGTTTATGGGGGGAAAAAAGGAGCAATTACTTTTTTCACACACGGGCCCCGTAGGTTTTTTTACTTTTTCCCTTAAATAAAAACCTTCTTTTTTTACCGTGTCCCAGGCTTTTCAAGCCGTAAAAGCGGCCGGATTGCACTCGCAAATTTCCCCGTTGAATAAGGGGGGGGTGCGGGGGCGTGGCCCGGTCCCATAGACTTCATTTCCCGGGGTATTGCCCTGGATAATGGGCAGGTGACTTTTCCCGCCCGGCGGTTCGCCCCGCCGGGGGGCGCGGAATCCACATTCTCTATGAGAATGTGGGTTCCGTAATTACGGGGATGCAAAAGGGGGCGCATCGGCCCAATCCGCGGGAAATAAGCCCTGTGAACGGCCCCCAAAATGCATTTTGTGTTTTTTTGTGTTTGTTTTTTTATCATTTAACTTTGTTTTGGGGTTTGAAAATTTAAGTGTGACAAACATCCAAAAGATTAAGAAATCAGTAAATACTTTTTCACGCCTCTTTATGGATGTATATTCAGGTATATACACACACACACACACACACACACAAATTAAACAGATGAAAAAATACTGTAAGATAGGGTGCAAATTTAAAGAATTTTTATGGCACTTTTTGCTAGTAACTAGGCACCCAGCATGCAGATGACAGACTTGATGGCCTTTGTGAAGACCCTGCCTGCCATGGTAACTGTTCTGCATCCTGCAATCTCATGGTGAAGTGTTGATGGTCCGACAGAGGGATCTGAATCCGGCAAGTAAGGGAATTACATGGCTAAAAAAGGCGCTGATTCGAAAGGTGCAGAAAAAGAAAAAAAATTGTATGTCCAGTGCGGAAACTGTGAATGAAGGTATTTTTGTTGTAGATTCCACATTTTTTTTTTTAAAGGGTTTTTTGGTTTAAATTTGAAAATGAGGTAAGGAGAAAATATTTTACACAAATCCCCCTCCCACTTACAACCATCAACTGTCACCCCACACTTGTGACTTTATTTCTTCCCCTTTTTTAAAAACAGTTTAAACAGGGCCCCCTTTTTCCCCCATGTCCAAATCGGGGTTTTTTTAAACCCTTCTGATTTTGGGGGTTTTTTTCCAAATTTCCAGGTTTTTTGGGGGTTTCACGCCCCGGGTATGGATACGCCCTTTGAGGATCGCGGGGAACTCAAAAGCAGAGTTTCGCGGCGATCGGGCCCGGGGGGTGTCAGCTGTAAAATACAGCTAAATTTCCGCGCGACGGCCCCGCCCCCGGATCGCCCCGGGGAGGGGGGGGGGGGGGTTAAAAACCCCCTTAAATTTATCGGGACCATGGGTCGCAATAACAAAGAGAGTTGCAGGGGAGATCGCTCCTCCTGCTTTCTTGTCGGGGGGGGGCAGCAGCGAAAGGATCGGGGTGTCCCAGCCCCTCCCTTTTTGGGACAGACGGGCCGGAGGGCATAGAATGCCTTCCGGGTTGTCTGTGACTTTCACGACCCCGGCCGTGCCCGTGGGGCATTTTTTCCCCCCGGCATTTTGATGACAGTTGTTTGGAACCAGCCCATAGCAAAAGTATTTTATGATTCCTATTGAATGAGAGATCTAAAGATTCTATTAAAAACCCCCTAGGGGGAAATTTGTAAAAAAAAATAACGTGAAAAAGTGAAAAAAATTTAAAAAAAAAAAACTAAAAAAACAATTTAAAAACACAAACACAAAAAATTAAAAAAAAAATTACCGCACCCCCCTTTTTCCCCTTTAAAAACCCCAAAATTCCCCCCAAAAAAAGGTCAAAAAAAATAATAAAGTCCCCATATTTGGTATCCCGCGGTGCGTAACAAACCGGGCCCTAAAAATTTGTCATTTTAAAAAAACCCGAAACGGTGAACGCCGAAAAAAAAAAAAAAAAAAAAAAAAAAAAAATCCCAGAATTGGATTATTTTTTTCATCCCGCAGCAAAATAAAAAGGGGTTAAAAAGCGATAAAAAAATTTTCCTAGAAATGCCAAAGTTGTCCCAAATTTAAAACTTTTCAGTTTTTCCCGAAAAAAAAAAAATCCTTATAAGTCTGTATAGGGGAAAAAATTAAAAAAATTTTATAGCTTCAGAAGATAGCGAATCCCTTTAAAATTTTGGGTTTTACAAAAAAACCCATTTTTCTTTTTTTTTTTTAAGGGGTTTCAAATAAAAAAAACTTTTTAAATAGGGTATCCCCAAAATGTAGCGACCCAAGGGGGAAAAGGCTAATTTTATAAAGGTTTACTGAAGATGGGGCCCGGTTAAAAATAAAAATAAAAAAAACCTATAGGATTGCGTTTTTCTTCCCCCTTGGCCCCCAAAAAATGGATTTAAAAGCGATCAAAAACCCTTGCCCCCCCAAAAATTTTGATAAAATTTAAAAACGTTCAAATATTGCAAAAAACAAGCCCCTAAAAGTCCAAGCACGGGAAAAATTTGAAAGTTATGGCTCTCAGACTATGGCGATGCAAAAAAGTATTTTCGGGTTTTAAATTTAAAAGTGTTTTTATTGTTTAAAAGCAAGGTAAAAAAAAAAAATTTATCCCAAATTGGGTATCGGTTTTTTTTTAACGTATTTGCCTGCTGAGAAAAAGTCAAATATATTACCGTACAGTGCCCCGCTATAAAAAAAAAAAAAACACTAAAAAGTTTGCGGGAATTTTGTTAAAAAAAATAATCCAAAAAAAACCTTTAAATTTAAAAAGTAAAACAAAAGGAAATATGCCCCCCGTACCAATAAAAACTTCAACTCATCCCCAAAAAAAAAGCCCAAAAGCTCTGCCACACAGAAAAATAAAAAAGTTAGGGCCCTGTAAAGAATAGGACAACAAAAAAAAGTTATTTTTTTGGGCGTATTTCAAATGTGTAAAAGTTTTTTTAAAACGGGAAAAAAAACTATAAAAAATCTATATATTGAAATTGTCCCGCCCCCCATAGTAAAGTTATCCCCAATCTTTTAACCCTGAAACGGCGAATGTGTTAAAATTGAAACTAAAAAAACAATGCCCCAAAACTGCTTTTTTCCCCCCCTTTTTTCATTCCCCAATGCAAAAAAAAAAAATAGGAAACACGGGTGTCCCTTAAAATTGAAAAATACACCCCTAGATGGACCCCCTGATGGGTGTTGAACCCAAAAAATTGGGGCGACTTTTTGGAAGGGTTTGGGCCTGTTTGCTTTTTTGGGGGGCCCTTTGCAAATGGGAAGGGCCCAACAAAATCTGCTTTCCCAAAAAGCCAAATAGCGTTTCCCCTCCTTATACCCCCTGTCTGCCCCCCCAAACAGCAGTTTACCCCCAACATTTTTGGGCATTCCCGAACTTGGAAAAAAATTCCCTTAAAAAAGGTTTTTAGGGTTTTTTTTCCAGGTTTTCCTTGTTATTTTAAAAACATTTTAAGCTAAAAAATTGCAGTTTTTGGAAAAAAAACATTTTTTAAATTTTTACACCCTTTTTTGCAAAAAAAAATTTGTGAAATCCCCCTGTGGGGTCAATAAAATAATGCCCCCTGGAAAATATTCCAAAAGGGGTTGCTTTTTTCCAAAATTATGTGGTCTTTTAAAGGGGTGTTTTTTAAAGTTTTAGCACCTTAGGGTGTCCCAAACCTGAAAGGGCGCCTAAATAAAAATGTTTTTAAAAAATGGGGCCCCCAAGAGTATGTAGGTGTTCCTCCTTTTTCGGTGCTTTTTGGTTGACCCAAAAATTTAATGCACTGGGGAAAAACATTGGGATATCTCAAAAAAGGCAAAACCGGGGGGAAATTGATTTTAAATTTTGGAAATTTCCCTTTGCCCCAATTTACCGTTTTCCCAGGAAATAATGGTTTAAAATTATTGAAAATTGCAAAAAAAAGGGGAAAAAAATTTGGAAATCTCCCTCCACTTTGGGTTTAAATTTTTGTGAAAATTTCAAAAGGGTTATAAAAAACTTCCAAAATTTGTTTTTGAAAATACTTTAAAGGGGTTAGTTTCCCCGAGGGCCCATAAATTTTGGGGGTATTAACAGGGGGCCCCTAAAAACCCAGGTCAAAAAAGGGAAAGTGGTCCCTAAAAAAAATGTATATTGCTAATTTTCTTAAAAATCGTGAATGATAAAAAATTTTTTAAGCCCTAAAGGTTGAAAAAAAAAAAAAAGGGACATTTAAAAAAAGATCCCAAACCCCTTTAGTGGAATAGGTAGTTTGCTAGTTAAAAAAACATTTTGTGAGGGGAATAATTACTGTTTGCACGCAGAAATTTTGCAATTTCAAAATCGAAAATTTTTAAAAATTTTTCTTAAAAATTTGCATTTTTTTCAAAAAAAAAAGGGATTTTTATGGACCCAAAATTTTTTTTTACTAACTTAAAGCACTTTGTTTCACGAGAAAAAATCTCTGAAAAAATGGATAGGTAAAAGTGTCAAAAAGTTTTTCTCCATAAATTTGGACATCCCAGATTTAAAAAAATAGGGGTTGTGTCGGAAGGTCAAAACAGGCTGGGTCCTTAAGGGGTTAAAATTAACTTTTTTCCCTGATTTAACCTGCAATTGTGGCTGACCTACAGTATTAGCCCCAGTTACAGGGGGAAATTTACCCCCCCCATATTCCCAAAATTTTGGTTTCTGCGTTCGTTGCCCTCAGAAGCTTCTGCAGTTACAGATCCCCTACATTTACATAAAGCATCAATCCCTTGCCTCTGGAGAGTCCTGCTGACGACAGGCAGCTCTTCCCTTCCATCGATGCACAATTTTAAAATGGCTTTACAGAGTTAATGCCATCTGACTATTTTTCCTCCCTGCGCTTTTTCATCTACAATACTCTTGCAGCCATTATGTGAATTATTGCTTTAAAATATCAGTTTTACAGATTGGTGTCATAAAATAAATTCAATGACTTAATTTTAACTTGCCATCAACTTTCCCCTTCTCTTTGGACAATCCCAAAAATGTGAAAGGAAAGTGACTTCCATACATCCAACACAGTGAGAAGATGAACAGGTACATTTTAACGAGTGGTACCAATAGGATTAAAATTTTTAACCCACCTCTTGGTATTTGCCATCTACAGATGAATTTTTGAAAGAAACTCAGGTGGTTTAAAATTAAATAGCGGAGAGGTCAGAAAAAGTACACTAAGAAATCTATGAAATCTGACTGCTAGTGGTAAAAAAAATTTCTTACAGAAAAATAAGAAGTTAGAAAGTTGAAAGGATATTTGGTATCCCAGGGAAGAAAATTAGCTCATTTGTTATCAAAGAGGAAATGGAGAGTTCTACATTGACCTGTATTAGATAATTTTTTAATGTAATTTGATAATTCGATAATTTGATAGCCTTAGGAAAATTATGTGTAGTACTTATGTGAAGATTCAAATGTGGTTTACTAGAAATGAAAAATTGTTTTTAAACTCATCAGTTCTAGGTGTGGCTACATATAAACAACAATTTAATTTCAACAATGTTTACCACAGATAGTATAAATCTTCTGAGATGCCTATAAATTGGCAAATGAATCATTTCTTGGACTGGATTAAAATCTGGATCATTCAAATTTCTCAGAAACCACAAAACTCCTGGTCTTAGCACCTAATGCAAAAACAGACAAAAATCATATTGAATTGTGTTGAAATCTTAAACATTAATGCATATATTATTTAAACAATATCTGTCTTCGTGTTTACCACCTCTTACCTCTCTCAGAAGCAGGATGAAAGATGCAAAATAAAAAACATAAACCATTCCAACAAGCCAATGAAGAAACATGGTTGTTCCAGGTGCTGACTGAAAGCTAAGTTCCCGGTCTTTCAAAGTGGCATCAAACATTTCCTGAAATTTAAATCAAGCAAACGGTAAAACAGAATATGTATAACCCAACATACAGTAGGTAGGTTAGTATTACCATACATACAGGACTACTCAGGTTTTGTTTGTAGTAGGTCACTATACAGACACAAGACTTAATAGAAGTGGTAGACCCAAAAACATTAGGATTTTTTTTTTTTTTTTTTTTTAACAACTTAAGGTTAAAGCTAGTTTTGAACAAAAAGATGGAGCCCCATTTTTCTTATCTGACATATGTTACTTTATGTAGGAATAACCCTGTAATGTTTTTACTTATCCCAGAGAATCTAAGCGGGCTTTTTGAGTCACAGTGTACTTCATAATCATCATAAATTTTGGAATGAAAGTTAAAGAAAATTTGGAAACATTTTGAATGGTTTAGATTTTAAGACAAATCATTATTCCACACAAAATAGTTAAAAGGGGTGTTGCAAGAGTTTAAAAAGCTTGTTAATTTGTCAGGGATAATTAAAAATAGAAGAAAACGATCATACTTACCAGATAATCCCATTCATACCGGCTGTATTTGTGAACGTTCATCATTCACATAACAGGTGCAGCCAACCTCAGGCCACAATATCACATCCAAGTCACCACTGACAGCTATGATCCTTTTCTTTTTTTTATTCATGCTCTGAACAAGCTTATTCAACTCTCAGACCACCCCTTTAACAATTAACATTTACGATATGCCTACTTTATTCTGGCATAATTTGTTTAAAGGGGATGTATCGCTTCCTTACTTCGGCTGATTCACACTTCTCTTAGCTTCTCACCTCTGTGAATGCAGGGGCGTTTCTTCCCCTCCCAGCTGGATGACATCATCCCCCCTTCACTGCTGGCCTGAGACTCCCCCCCCCCCCTCCCCTCTGAGTCCACATATCACTGTGTCTCTCCCTATCAGTCTTATTTTATAAGAGCTGTATACATACCACAGGCTGCATTCAATCTAATCTGAGCACTGATCTCTCACAGCTGGAGATGTATTACAGCTTTCTAAGAACGGCACAGATCTGCGTGTATGCAGGAGAGTTAGGCACAAGGACAAAAAACTGTCATGTTTTCTCATTGTACAATCTGCTGCAGTCTGTTTCTGCTATGTGTGGAGACAGAAAATGCTACGGCCCCTAACTCTGAGTCAGAGACACAGCTCCATGAATGGACCCAGGGGCTGTACAGAATGTAAATGAGCTCTCAGCTAGTGAATTGCAAGGAGGAGGAATCAGGAGGGATTCGACCCACACTGGATATCAGTGTAAATAAAAACACAAGATAAGGGACACTGTGAGAACAAGGCAGCTTTGCTAATGACATCCAATTGCAAAGTTGTTTGTTTTCACTGTCCCCTTATTCTGAAGACCATTTAATGAAACGATAACACCCCTTTAATTTCCTTGAATTTTTTAAGGACTTTAAAAGGCCGATAAATTTAGCAGCAATTTATTAGGTTTTCAAGAATATTTTTTTAAAATGGATTTTTTAGGGAACAGTTCAGTTGTACCATGGATTTAGAGGACCTTTATGTTAGACACCACCTTAAAGGGGTTGTCTCGCTACAAAGAATAGCTTTCAAATTGTAGGGAACACAAAATAAAGACATTTTCCAAATATATTGCATTGTTCCTCTGTTTTCCCTAAAGAGATACAAGTGAATTTATTACCTCCATGGCTATTTCAGTTCCCTCAGTAACAGACCTGTAAACAAATCTCCCCGGGCTGTTTGTTCAATGAGATAACAGAGAGTGAGTCATCACACAGGTCAGCAGTGTCAGTCAGTGTCCTGTGCTGCCAGACAGTAAAAAGCTTGATTTATCTCAAGTAAACAGCTCTGTAATTAGGGCTTTTGTTTTGGGGATCAGATAAGAAGTCCTTGGAGTAGTTTGAGAAGCTAATCTAATCTAATTAGCATCTGAAAGCACAACATAGCTGTACAAGCATGGAGCTTATGCAAATTAGTCTGAACCAGGAAGTGACAGAGAATTTCTTTCATGCATTCTTTGAAACCCTGTGGGGAGACAACTCCTTTAAATAACCCAAATTTAAAAACTACACATCCCAAGGTATTTAGAGAGAATATGTCGACAATTTTTTTTTCATTACATATTAAAACAAGATACCGATAAATATTGTTTTCTTCTTAGTCATTTTTATTTTCTGATTGTAGATTTCTCAATTTGGTCATCTCTATATGATTGTGGGGACAGCTTTCTTACTTGCACTGCTTTTAGCAACACTTAGAGAGATGTTTTACAGCTGCTTCATGCTCATAGGAGCCTGTGAACTGGATCAGTCCCATTGACTTCTATAGAAGAGATTTCTAGGACTGCTCTGTGACCTGGGAAGGCAGCCTAGTAGCCAAAGGGAAAACTGCAGGACTTAAGAATTCTTAAAAAATATTGAAAGTGATATGGAAAAAAAAAAAAAAAAAAACAACAATTCCTAAAAATGAGTTTAACATAAAAAGGTGAGTTAAACAACAAATCCTTTTTGGATGACACATTCCCTTTAAAACAGCATTAACCCCTTAAGCCGAACGCCTGAAAAGTAGTTAATGACCAGAACATTTTTTTATTTTTGCCTCCTTGCGTTTCAACAGTTGTAACTTTTTTTATTTTTTCAATGATGCAGTTGGATGAGACCTTGTTTTATTCGAGACAATTTGTACTTTATGGGGGAATAGATTAAGTTCACTTATAAATAATTGCAGTATTTTATTTTTAATTTTTTTTTACACCATTCACATTTCACACTTAATAACTTGCTAGATTAATTCTACAGGTTATTACGGTCGTGTGGATACCAAATATGTGTAGGTTATTTTGTGTGTGTAATTTATGCACAATTATTTTTATTAAATATTTATTTTTATTGTATTATTTATTTTTTTATTCTTGTTTTTTTTTTTTTTTTTACACTTTGTGTTTTTTTTTTATTCCCCTGAAGGGAGAACTGTTTTACATTTTTTTTTTTTTTTACACTTGGTAATGTATTAGCATATTCATATATGCTAATACATTATAATCTGTGTCAGTCTGACACAGGTAGTGATTAGGACACCACAAAGTGTGTCCTAGTCACTGGCTTAGTACACAGACAGCTCTGGGGCCACTGTAGGTCCCCAGAGCTGACTGTGCAGCTGTTCCCGGGCTCTGTCGGGTGACTGGGTGATCCGGTCACCCGACAGAGCAGGGGAAACCCTTTGATTGCGCTGCTGTAACGCGCCGCCGCCATGAAAGGGTTAAAGCATCGGGATGCGAAGGTTTCCTCCGCACCCCGATGCTCACAGGACATGCTCTGGGGGGGCTGTTTGGTACAGCCCTGATCGCAGTGCAAATGCAGCGCCGGGCGCCACAAACTTCGATGTCTGCAGCGACGCCAAAAGACGTCGCTGCAAACGAACGACCCGCACCGGCTGCCGTCAAAAGACGGTTCGCGGTCATTAAGGAGTTAAGGAAGTTTGTTAACCCTTTTCAATTTGAATGCATGTTATTCTGGAACACAGAAGGGGTTAGAAATATCTGTAAGTACTGAAGATCTGAATTTAAAGCAATTTAAAGAGTTACTATTTTTTTTTTTTTTTTACCTATCTTCACCATACAGGATCCATTTCTTTTTTATTAGACTTTCAAATTTGTATAAATAAAAGCCAAATTTTATTAACGAACATTCTGCCTCTATGATAGTGAATGTAGATGCTAGAGACTTTTATATTTAACATACTGGGAAACAAAAACAAAAAATCAATTTGTTTTTATGGATGCTCATTGTGCAGTATAAGTCAGTTTTAATCAACTGAGGTTTCTCATGGTGTGAGCTATGTTTTTATTGTTAGCATTCTGAGGTACACAAAACTTTTTGATTACATCTTTGTTTTATTTCCTTTAGGAAGCAAAGTTACGAAAAATGGCAATTTTTTTTAACAGCTTTCATAATGCTGAATAAAAACATTTTTAATAAATTGGACTATTACAGACATGACAATAAGGCCTCGTTCACACGGCTTATTTCGCCGTGGATTGGAGCCGTACCGCGTGCCGGATTTGCGCTTCAGTACGGCTCCAATCCGTCCCTCTCATTACGGAATCCACAGTTCTCTATGAGAACTGTGGATTCCGTCGCTCCTCCCCGCTCGACGAATACCGCCGCGGGGGGAGAAAGTGACATGCACATTATTTACGGCGCGTACGCGCCGTAAATAATGCATTGTCTATGGGGCCGGCGAGCAGCGCCCCCGCCGCGCTCCCGCCCCTTATTCAAGCCGTAACTGCGGGCGAAATCCAGCCCGCAATTACGGCTTGAATAAGCCGTGTGAACACAGCCTAAGGGTGCGTTCACACAGCAGAGGACAAATACCGGTCGGTTTACCCTGTCCCCACGGCCGCGGGGGGGGGGGGGGGGGGGGCGGCTTTTCTCCACAATGAGCGGAGAAAAGCCCTCCACCGTCACGAGCACAGATTTCGGACTGCGGACGGCCCGCGGGCTGAAAAACCGCCGGACGGAAAACCTGTGCAGTGGGGACTGCTGCATGGGTTTGCCATAAGAGCCCATTGTGCTAATTTTTGGCCGGTTTTTTCAGGTGGTCTGCAAAACCGCAAACCTCCTGAAAAACCTGCAAAAAGCCCGTGCCTTGGGGACATGCCCTAAGACAAAGTTCACAAGGCTGAGTTGCAGAGCTGAAAATTTAAGAGCTGAATCTACATGGAATCCACGCATAAAATCTGTGCCAGTAAGCATCGATTTTGAACGTGGATTTGATGCAGATTTTCAGCGCTGAGGAAAGTCAGCGTTGTGTGCACAGCGAGGCAGATTTTCCCTTGGAAACAATGTGAAGTGGATTGCTCTCAGATTTAGATGCGGATTCCAAGGCGGATTCAGCAATGAATCTCAGCCAGAATAAGCTATTAATTCAGCCATGTGAATGTTCCCTAATAATTACATTTATATATTTAATTTTTACTTACCATATATACTCGTATATACAAAAAATGTGCTGAAAAATCCGACCTCGGCTTATACTCGAGTCACTGTCGGCGCTCCTGCGCTGCGATGGCCCGTGCGCCATCAGGGAGGCTTCTGCTACATGCGACTCCTTAGGGAGCACATATAGCAGAATCCCGAGTACAGCTGACAGCGTCTGGGCACTGCAGTGGCCTGGGCGCTGTCGGTGAGCTCTTCACTTGTATGCGACTCCTCCGGAGCACATACAGGAGAAGATACCACTGCGGAGCAGAGAGCGAGTTTCCGGCACAGGCAGTGTGTGTCATCACGCTCCGTGCGCGGCCTGATGACATCACCCTACCTGTGCCGGGAAGACGGAGCGGAGGGCCTGGGAGGCGGAACAGCGGAGAGCGAGGTAAGTGGGTTTTTTTTGTTTTTTTTTTTAACCGTGCATATAACCTGCCTATGGGGAACCTATACCTGCCTATAACCAGCCTATGGTACCTATACCTGCCTAGGGAGAAATATACCTGTCTATAACCAGCCTATGGGACCTATACCTGCCTAGGGAGACATATACCTGCCTATAACCAGCCAAAGGGGACATATGCCTGCCTATAACCAGCCTAGGGAGACATATACCTGCCTATAACCAGCCTAGGGGGACATATACCTGCCTATAATCAGCCTAGGGGGACATATTACTGCCTATAACCAGCCTAAGGGCCATATTACTGCCTATAACCAGCCTAGGGGGACATATTACTGCCTATAACCAGCCTGAGGGCCATATTACTGCCTATAACCAGCCTAGGGGGACATATTACTGCCTATAACCAGCCTAGGGGGACATATTACTGCCTATAACCAGCCTAGGGGGCCATAAAACTGCCTAACCAGCCTAGGGGGCCATATTACCGCCTATAACCAGCATAGGGGGACAGATTACTGCCTATAACCAGCCTAGGGGGACATATTACTGCCTATAACCAGGCTAGGGGGACATATACCTGCCTATCACAAGCCTAGGGGGACATATACCTGCCTATAACCAGCCTAGGGGGACATATACCTGCCTATAACCAGCCTAGGGGGACATATACCTGCCTATAACCAGCCTAGGGGGACATATACCTGAATATAATCTGCCTAGGGGGACATATACCTGCCTATAATCTGCCTATGGGGACATTCCGTAGACCTGCCTATTACGTGCCTATGGTGTCCTATACCTGCCTAGGGGGACATATACCTGCCTATAATCTGCCTATGGGGACATATACCTGCCTATATTGGTCTATGGGGGACATTAAACCGCCTATACCTGCCTATATTGGTCTATGGGGGACATTAAACTGCCTATACCTTTATTTTTGAAATTTACCAGTAGCCACTGCATTTTCCACCCTAGGCTTATACTCGAGTCAATAAGTTGTCCCGTTTTTTTTTGTGGCAAAAGTAGGTGCCTTGGCTTATACTCGGGTCGGCTTATACTCAAGTATATACGGTAATTACTTATATCATAAGAATAATTTCATTTAGTATTTACTTTCAAAATAATAGTACCTGGCCCCCACAATGTATGAAGCTTCTGGGCCTCCTCCATCCCTGTGCCCTGTACTTCAGATGTTTGAGACAGAATAAAGATCTAAAAAGATTGTAACATCTCACTCCACTTTTGGTGAGGCCACTGAAATTTTGTCTGATGTCTCAGCAAATGACATTTCAAGTACAGTGATCCTGTAAAGGTACCAGGGTTTAGAGAATAAGCTTTCTGCCATCACAAGTGAATAAGGAAAATCTTCAGAACAGAAAAAGGGTTCTCCAACTAGTTAACTTCAAGAAAATAACTTTTTTGGCAATGTAGGACAGAAGGTAAAGGAAAAAGACTTTTTTAAAAGAATAAGATAGGTTGATTTTAATTCACAATGTGACAGCAGAGGAAGAGATAACCAATAATGATGTCAGATGTCTTAAGTTTCAAAGGCTATGGAGACTAGTCCTGAACAAAAAAAAAAAATGATTTTTAACATAATCAGTTTGCTTTCCTTCAAAATTATCTTTTTTTTTTTAATCCTGCTGCTAAGACTGCTCTTCTTAACCAACTTCGGACTCACACTTCCTGGTTTCCGTGGGTGGTTCTATAGAAGTGACTAGCATCAGCTCTGCAATTCCTAGTGGAGTGCATGAGTGCAGATGATTTGTAAACTGTAGTGCACAAGTCTAAAGAGCTCAAAAGTTTCTCAGTAACATAGATAAATAAGTTCCTGTGCTGAGTAATATCAACATAGTCAGACAGGGCAGCGGGAGCAATAAGAGCAGAAAAAGTTGGTCAAAAACCAAGGTAAACTTGTGTAAACAAGCAGGACATATAATCTCTCTCCCCTAAACAAAGCAAAATCAGAACAGCAATGTATTTGGTAATATAATTTATTTACCTTTGCCTTCATGTGTAAAGCTAATCACTGTGGTGAGAAAAAAAATTTAGATGAGCTCTCCATTAGCTTATGGAGGAGAAACCAAATGCAACCAAAGGCAATGAGCTTCCTATCAAGGAAACTTAACGGATCTTTCAGGATGATCACTGATATGACGTTGAAGGGTTTAGAATGGATATAACAGCATTAACTGCTAGTCCTTATATCAGGGATAGTTTTAAGACAACCATTCTTTTTTAGGACACATTACTATCTGTCAACCTAAGTATCCTCCATAGGTCAGACCTTTCCCAATACTAGCCCCTACTTCTTAGGCTATGTTCACACGGCCATCTGCGGGACGTAATTCAGTCTGTAATTACGCGCCGGAGTGCGCCAATTACGGGCTGAATCCGTCCCAGTAACTACGGTAATCCACAGTTCTCATGGAGAACTATGGATTACGTCTCCTCTCCCTGCTCGGCGAATACGCCGAGGGGGGAAATAATTCACATGTCATTTTCTAGCGGCGTATACGCGCCGCTAGCAGTGTTCTCTATGGGCCGGCGAGGTGCCGGCCCCCCTCTCCTTACCCCGCTCCCGCCCACACGGCGTAACTGCGGGGCGTAATTACGTCTCGCAGTTAAGCCGTGTGAACAGAGCCTTAGAGTTTTCCAAGATGGCAACATTTTAAAAATTTCTATGGAAGGTCAGCCTTTTTTCAGGGCAAGAGCTATCTTTCTAGACACTTACTAGGAAAGTAATAACTGCACGGACCCATTCTGCCATGACCAATATCAGCAGCTAGTACAGAATATGTAAAACAAATATTTTGGGCTGCCTAATTACTGGAATAGTGCACACAATACAGAACAGAATTAATGGTCATAGTACAGAATGAATTGTGCATAAAATGATCTCAGTACAAGTATTATTTGAAAAGTGACTTCACAGTACAAAGATCATGCACACCAAATATCACAGCTTAGAGTTAACGCAAATAAAAAGACTATGTCTACACTGCAGTGGACAAAAATACGACCAGAAAACGAATTACTAAAGACGTTCATGAAACTGAGTTTTCTGTCCACTGCCTGTCAAAAGCAGCATAAAAAACGGCTGTTTTCTGCCGCGATTTGCGCTTTCTGGCGCGTTTTATACACGCGTATTTTGCTTGTAATGTATGCATAAAT
Source organism: Phyllomedusa bahiana (assembly GCA_025379985.1). NCBI lineage: Eukaryota > Metazoa > Chordata > Amphibia > Anura > Hylidae > Phyllomedusa > Phyllomedusa bahiana. Next base: position 30,721 of record JAODAL010009674.1, on the reverse strand, counting down.
TAAGCCATTGGATGTAACTCCGCCCTACAAAAGGGGATATAAAGCACATTATTGCATTTATATGTAATCTTGTAGTCGTTTACGGATTTTGGCGCCAATAAAGTTATATCGCGTTTTTTGCCAAAAATAAATTTTTTTTACGGCTTTTGGCCCTAAAGTAAATTTTTTTACGGATTTTGGTGCGAAGATCTGCATTTTTTACGGATTTTGGCGCTAATAAAGCTATCTTGCTTTTGTCATCAAAAATACGTTTTTTTTTACGGATTTTGGTGCTAAAATTCGTATTTTTAGGATTTTGACGATAATAAATTTATCTCTATTTTGATGCCAAAAATAGTTTTTTTTACACATTTTGCCGCAAGAATCCTAAAATACTTTTCTTAACATATTTTGGCGCTAATAAAGTCAAGAAAAGGATTTTAGCGCCAAAATCTGTAAAATAACTTATTTTTGGCGTCAGAAGCAAGATAACATATTTTGGTGCAAACAAAGTTAAGAAAAGGATTTTAGCACCAAAATCTGTTAAAAAACAGATTCTGTCGCCAAAATCCGTATAAAAAACCCAAAAAACGTATTTTTTGCGTCAGAAGCGAGATAACATATTTTGCCGCTGATAAAGTTAAAGGAGTTGTCTCACTATAGGTTTTCAGCCTACCTCAGTGTGTCTGGCACCATAGGATTTTTTTTAATTCAGAGGCGTGCTTTTTGTCTGCCTCTTCTCCTCCCCCCTCAGCACACAGCTCTCTTCCTCCAACTGCAGTAACTTCTATACAGCAGGGGGAGGGGAAGGGAGTTTGCTGCCAGAGTTAACCCTGTGTGCACCTGCCTAGGTCTGCTGCCGGCTGCTCACTGCTGGATCAGCTGTACTGTGCTGCTGCTGTGGTTGAGCTCTTGCTGCTCCTCTCCACAGAGTCAGGAGACAGCAGGGAGAGGGCTGATCTATGAGTGGCTATGGAGCCAGAGGTCTGTGAAGCTGTGTATGCTAATAGCAGAGCAGGGAGGGATGTAAGTGTTCCTATACCCCCTGTTAGCATACAAATCTCCACGGACATCTCAAGCAACAACAAACACAAACCCTGTCCTCCCATCAGAACAGACACCGGGAAGCTGTGTAGTGTGTTACTATAATCACGATGTGTCACTAATACAGCAGAGCAGGGTGGGTTATGTACCGTTCACATGCCCCCCCCCCCATATGTTCTATTAGTATAGTCAAAGATCCACAGACACATTAGGATTATAGTAACACACTTCACTGCTGTCACATCGTACTGACCACAGATCAGCCTCACCTCTGCTCTCCTCAATCTGTGTAGAGCCGGAGGGAGCAGGCACACACAGGGTTAATCCAGGCAGCACAGCTACACAGACACAGATGGCAGGAGTAGAGCCCTCCTCCTCCCTCCACTACAGAAGCATCACAAGTGGCTGATGAGTCACCAGCACTGGCAGACAGTGAGAGAAAAATCAACAGGTCGGTGGCTATAGTGATTTGAGGAGCTGATGCACTCCTACTACCAGGGATAACTCAAAATCAGTAGGACATTTGTAATGAACATATATTGCAAAGCTGCTTGTTTTTTAAAGATCTTTTAATTAAAACCCAATCATTGTAGCGGGACAAACCCTTTAAGAAAAGGATTTAAGCGCCAAAATCCCTAAAAAAAACGGATTATGACGACAAAATACGTACAAAAAACCCCGTATTTTTAGCGTCAGTAGCGAGATAACTTTATTATCGCCAAATTTTGTTAATTAAAGGATTTTAGTGCCAAAATCCATGAAAAAATTGATTCTGAGACGGGGGTGTGGGGGGGGGGGGGAGTTTAACACACGGCTGCCACCACCCATTCAACTGCTGATCACAGGCAACCGATCCCGGTGACACATTTGAATTGGAAACCCGGGTGGGGCATTTAAGTCAGGGTTAGTCATTGGAGCCCTTCCACCTATTGGTGACCGCCTGCATTGGAAGCCTGGCCTCATAGGGGCTTATTTGTGGCTGCCACTATAACCATACCTGGTTCTCATCTCCGCACAGGACTATATATATTATTATACCCGCATAAATTTCCTTCCCCTAACGCTGCTCCCTATCGTAAGGCCAAGATATTACCATCTTAGCGGAACGGCTGCACCTGTCAATCAATTGAGACACTTGGCTAATATACTAAGGTGCAGTGAACAACCCCACACCTCTCCACTTAACCTAGCAAGTCAAGAGCCTGTCATCATTTATGCGACCATAGAAGTGGGGCTCTCCTAGGCCCGTCTCTACACGCATTCTCCCCTGCAATCAATAGACAAAGTGCAAACCTGCATATATCTACCAGAGATTAACCCTGGAACATAGTCAAAATCGCACAGCCATAACGGGACTTAAGGATAAGACTGCAATATATCAAAGGCTGAGAAAACCTGCCCAGACAGGGGTGGATAAGATATCCTCTATGTGCCTTGCCGCAGCGCCCTGACGAGGCTTTACCTGAGTCACTCAGCTTACCTACAGATCAAACAGGTCCTCCACCCCCCCACTGTGTTCATCCGCTCTTATTCTAAAAACGAATAATGATCCTTTGAGCTCTATAGTTGATTCAAGTTGACCGTTTTGACCATAATAAGTCTGGCATGTATACATTGTTTCTTAACTGCTGATTTGTGTGGTTATAGCTTATAGAATTTTCTTGCATATAGGGTGTGCTTACTCCAATCCACTCTCAGCATAACATCTGCAAACTCACTCACCCAAACTAAGGCACCAAGACCTCTATCCAACGCACGCTGGTTGCCATAGCGACTTCAGCCAGGATATCACACCACATTTCACCACACGACCAGTAGAGGCCAGCGTTGCGCTGTTCTTCTGAGTGGTTCTTCTCTCTTGGACAAGTATCTCACTCCCTCAACCTAGTTTCAGAACCCACTTGAAGTGGACACACACACAGACACAACCTTCACTATTGAAAGGATTCACATCCACACATCACTTCTACAAATATAAGATCCATACACAACAACTCCAGGTTCATAAAGACTCTGCTGTCAGGTAGTCCTCACTAGTGACTCTAGTTCACTTACGTCAGTCACAATTGGGGCAAGACTACTGGGCTGTAATGCTACTGTATTTAAGTTTGTTATGAATCTCCTGTTTAATGCTGTTCTAATCTAACTGTGTGTGACTCCCCATGTGACCCTCTAAATACCGCTACTGTACCACCACAGCTAGTTTGCGGGTTTATCTCAGTCTTTCTTCCATTGTAGAGTATGGACAAATATATACAAAAGGACCCGCCAGACAGAGTGACCCGATCAAAAGCCCTGTCATCTACTCCACATAAAAACACTGTCTCTAAATCCACCAAACTGCAAGGAAATCAACAGTCTGCAAAACCAAATAGCCAGTCGCTCACCATGGCTCATGCTTCCTCCTCACAAAAAAAAGGGCCCTGTCTGGACCCCCCTAGCCCTCCGATAATGCTCCAAATGGATAACACAGAGAACGTAACACCAGCAGCAACATTGGCACACGAGGTGTCTCGACTGCTCCTGCTGGCCCTAGACAGACGTTTTGATTTAATTCAAGCATCAATGAATGCTGCTTTGTCACAAATATCCACAAATTACCAAAAAATAGCAGACTTGGAGACTCGGACCGCTACAGCAGAAGAAGATCTTGCTAAGTTAGATGCTACCGGTACCTCTCACCAGGCCACAATTGCTGCCCTCTCAGCAAAATTAGAGGACTTGGAGAACAGAGAACACCGAAATAATCTGCGCTTTATCGGGATACAGGAATCAGTTGGCCCGGAAAATTTGGCAAAATATCTCACTAATGATTTAATGCCCGCTTTAACTGTGGAAGCTCCTCGCGATCTGCTCCAAACAGAGAGAGTCCACAGAATGGGAGGCAGGGCGGAGCTAGGTGGCAGACCCCGCCCTGTCATAGCTCGCCTCCATAACTGGACGGTAAAGGAGAGGGTCCTGAGGGCATACCGGCAACAAAAAGAACAGAGAGTCGGCAATGATAAGATATTGAACTTTCAAGATTTTTCGACACAAGTATCACTAAAGCGGAAGGCTTTTCATCCAGTCTGCAGATTTTTACACGAGAACAATAGGTTTCAATTGCTCTATCCAGCGAAACTACGGGTCCTAGAGGAAGGCAGACAAGTCATCTATGACTCTCCAGAGGCAGCTGCTCAACACTTTCTGAGGGGGGAGGAGGCAGACTGAAATGTCTTTCCACTAAAATGGTGGATTCGCAACAATAGCCGGCAGGGTTATAAACGACCAAGGAATACTTGACTCGCTTCTCTCCTTCACACTCTAACTGAAATATTTATCGAATTACCCAGGTCACATGGGTTGTCCTTTGCATGGTTTTTTGTTTGTACCATGTTTACCTTAGTGTATGTTTGGAAGGCAAGATACCTAATGTTCACACTGTTATGCCAAGGGTTTACAAATGACCTAGTTAGCTCCGCTGGGTCGGTTGCCTCTCACCACGCTCCCCCACACCTCGTCGATGGAAGGGGCGCTCGCTGGGACGCCCTGGTCAATCATCCCTTAACATTAAGATCTTCCTGTGTTCCCCCATATAGGGACACGGGATGAGTACGACAGAACCCCCAATATTGGAAGAGCTCGGTACACCCTCAATTAATATAATATCATGGAACGTGGATGGCCTTAATACACCAGAAAAAAGGAAAATTTTGAGACATTTGAAACGGATGAAGGTAGATATCATCTGTTTGCAAGAAACCCACTGGCGGGCTGACAGTTACATTCCCCTGAGGGCACACTGGCTGGATCCCCCTGTGGTGGCAAATTATAAATCCAAAGCTCGGGGAGTTGCTATATACTTCCAAACGGGTCTAGTACAAGAAGTGCTAGAACAGTATGTGGACGAAGAAGGGAGTTTTGTCTATTTACGCATCTCCATCGCCAATAAAACTTACACCCTTTTGAACCTATACACCCCTAATGCCCCAAATGGGGAGTTTTTTTCTGGCCTCCTAACTTTCTTACTACAAAGAGAACACCCAAACTTAATCATATTAGGAGATTTTAACTTGGCCCCCAACCCTACTGTAGACAGGTCACGTAACTCAAATACAGATTTGACACCTCCAACAGGTCATGCCTTTTATCAACTTGTGGAAGAGCTCGGGACATACGACCACTGGAGAACGTTGAACCCCACAGATAGATCCTACACTTACTACTCACCAGTACACAAAACATTTTCCAGGATTGATGTCGTTTTGACATCCACTTCATTATACTCCCGACATACTAGACTCCAAAATTTCACCAATTATAATCTCAGACCACACCCCCATTCAACTGATGTTAAGAAGCGCAATCGCCATTCACAAACTTAGTACATTGTCCTTCCCCAAATATCTCTTTCAGTCGGACGATTTTAAAAACTTTTTGTCCATACATTGGAAACAATACGTGAAAGACAATGAAGTGCACAAAAATGACCCTGCCTTGCTGTGGCTTACTGCAAAAGCAGTGCTACGCGGATATATAATTAATTATGTTAGTATGCAGAGGTCCAGGATAAACAAACGCTTTTGGGAGCTTTATTCTAACCTCACCACCCTACAGAACGAGTACATTTAGATACCGTCGGAATCCACTAGACAAAAGTTCAGGGAAGCCCAAGAACTTCTAAATACTTTTCTCCAGGGTCATGCCAGATTGCAATCTAATGCCATACAGCATCACTTGTACAGATGGGGCAATAGACAGGGCAAATTGCTCTCCAATCTGACAAGACTATGGAAGCCGAAACCTCCAATTGCGGCAATCAGATGCCCAGAGTCCGGGGAGATTCTCAGAGACCCCGAGAAAATAGAACAGGCTTTCGTGTCATACTTCGAAACACTATACAGCGCGTCTCCGTACAATAAGGAAAAGGTAGACTCATTTTTGAAGACGGTGATGATCCCTGGCATCTCTGAAGAGCAACGGGCCTTTTTGGAGGGGGAAATCACTGGGGAAGAGGTGCGAGCAGCTATTGCCTCTACAGCAACTGGCAAAAGTCCAGGCCCTGATGGCTTCTCGGCTGAATTTTATAAAATCTTGGCCTTAGAAATATCCTCCCACTTAACAGATTAGTATAATGCAATTTATCAACGAGAAACGACGGTGGATTCGTTTTTCGATTCCAAGACAATCCTACTACTAAAACCGGGAAAAGACCCACTTTCTATATCCTCATACAGACCCATTTCATTATTAAATAATGATTACAAATTACTGGCAAAAATTATTGCTACTAGGCTCCAACACATTCTCCCCTCTATCGTTCACCCTTTTCAATCTGGCGTCGTGGCCACAAGGCACTCAACAAGGAATATCAGGGTGGCATCCGCGGCCATTTTAGGGGCGCAAGAAGAGAATCAGCCAGTGTCCATGCTACTCAGCCTAGACGCTGAAAAAGCTTTCAACAAAGTCGTCTGGCCGTTCCTGGATGCCACCCTGATAAGCCGAGGGTTCGGGCAAACATTCCTAAATTTTTTGGGTCTCCTACATACCAACTCCACAACCTCCATTTCTGTCAATGGACGAATCCCCCACATTATAGACTTATTTAGGGGTACAAAACAGGGTTGTCCCATATCTCCCATTTTATTCAACCTATCTCTAGATCCCTTACTGTACCACATTTCACAGTCCCCCAAGTTTCCGGGCATTTCTAAGGACGGACATGAAATTAAATTATCAGCCTATGCTGATGACTTGCTACTCCTGATCTCAGATCCGGAGAGACACTTGGGGCCTGATTTATCAAAACTGTCTAACAGTAAGAATGTCTTAGTTGCCCATAGCAACCAATCAAAGCTCAGCTTTTATTTTTGAAACAGCTGTGGAGAAATGAAAGCTAAGCCCTGATTGGTTGATATGGGCAACTAAGACAGTCTTACTGTTAGACAGTTTTGATAAATCAGGCCCTTGGAGGCCCTCCTTCGAGATATCCGGGATAAGGGAGCTCTATCAGGATACACAATAAATATTGATAAAAGCGAGGGTATGTTATTAAAGGGCCCAGCTAAGCCGATATGGACTTCTGGGTAGCAAATCAAATGGCAACCAACTAATATTAAATACTTAGCAGTCAGGCTCACCCGCCAGCCACTACAAACCTATTCAGTCAATATTACTAACTATATCTCCGCACTACAAAACACTCTAAAATCCTGGGACCGTCTCCCGTTGTCTTTCATTGGTAAAGCTAATATTCTAAAAATAATTGAAATACCTAAGTTATTTTATATATTCCAGATGTTGCCCATCAAACAGAATGGAGGAAAAATTAATTAACGCCCTATTTAGAAAATTCATATGGGGAGGCAAAAGGGCCCGTATACCATACCATAACCTGCAACAAAGTAAACTGAATGGGGGGTTGGGACTCCCTAACATTAGATGCTATAATTTGGCAGCATTAGGTAGGTATGTTACAGATTGGTTTCAACAGACCGATTCTTTCACATACCCTTCTTTGGACGGGTTATTCCTCCCCAACCTCTCATTAACAAATTTCCTACACACCCCATATGGCAAGCTCCCGATGAATGTCCGTGATAACATGCTATTAATGCCTATATGGCGTGATTGGCAGAAAATCAGATCTCTACGTAACCGATGCCCGAATTTCTCAAGATTTTTAACTTTCATGCAGAACTCGGACTTCCAAAATGGGATGCCCCATGGTGGGTTCAGGAGAAGGCAGCGAATGGGTATAACAACTGTCGAACACTTTATAGACCCTAAAACTAGGAAGCCTTACCCATTAGAAACCCTCTTCTCTATTTACCCAGAAATACAGTTTCCTTTTTTTAATTACATCCAAGCATCTGCATATGTCTCCACAGTTGTCAATCATTTCCCGGAAGCAGAGTGGGAACCACATTTCTCCCGTATTCTAATTAAGCCCCCAACAAGACGTGTGCATCTCTCTCTGACATACAAATTTCTAACAAATAAAATTGAATATGAAGGATCCCAAACACAATTGGCAAAATGGGAAAGACATGATCCTGCATTGACCCCAGAGCTTATCCTGAAGGCCATTGCAGACTCAAATTTCTACCCTCAGCTCGCTACATGGAACTAACACTTAAAACTGTCCACAATGCATATTTAACCCCAAAGAAGGGATATAAAATGGGATTATATGCCGCGGATACTTGCTTTACGTGCGGTTCACCAAGCGCTGATATGTATCATTGCATATGGTCATGTCCGCAAATCCAGGATTTCTGGTTAAAAATAACGCATTATATCCAGTCACATCTTCTCCCAAATTTTCACCTATCTTCCCAGTGGGCTATCTTCAGATACACCGAGAGAGAGGAACATAACCATACAAGCGCAGAAATAAAACTGCTTCACATGCTGTCTGCGGCGGCGCGATAAGCCGTTATGCAGGTCTGGATCCAGCCGGCGTGCCCTCCCATGAGCCCCTTCGTAGAGAAATGTTTCCATCTATTGAAAATGGATTGGATAGAAACTATGCAGATGAAGAAAAAGAGTAGGAAGGTTTTCACTAGGTGGGGGGTGGTGATTGATACCTTGCCTCTGGCTACGAAGCTAAAACATTACTCATGCTTGGGGAGACAAACTGGTACATGTCCCAACAACTGGATGGAAATTAACCTATCAGATTGCAGACTGACGGCAACAAACTTGCTAATCAGGGATGCACTGGCCCATTACTGGAAGAGCTTTCTTTAATACCAAACTAAAAGCAATATTCATACATCATGCTCTGCCTACTTACTGATGGCTATCCGAGACTCACAACTTACTCATATTCGTTCAGATGGAAAATACAATATCACAATAGGATTCCGAGCTAGTTAGTACATTACGGGAACACCCCCAACCGTAGATATCAGAGAGGGGGCACCCAAGTTCTCCAGGGTGTGGTGGAGGAAGGGGAGGAAAGGGAATAGGTGACGAGGCTAAGGAGGTAAAAAGGAGCAAATGTTATTAACTTTTAATGGCAAATATAAGCAAAGAATAAAGTCTTCATGGCACTCACCAGAAGTCGGGTTAAGTCGGGTTAAAATCCATTTTTATTCGGCATCTTGTGGCAACATAGGGCGTACGGGAGTACAAGAAAGCTCACGCAGGAGCAACAGACAGGCAACAGCTGTGAACCACGCTTCCTCTAAGCCTAAGGTGGAACTACGTCATCACGTTTTTATGTCCACCTTCATCTGTCAATCATCATTAAAAACACAAACAACAAATCCAAACTATACACATAAAAAAGATGAAAGATCATTACGATCATTAAGACCCAATGGACCTAATGCTTCTGTACGGAGTATCCATCGTGCTTCACTCTGCAATAATTTTGTATGTCTATCTACTCCATTAGTAGGTATCGGGATACGTTGCAAGCCTGCAAATTTAACCCCTGCTATTTCATTATCATGGAAATCTCTCATGTGGGCTATCCATCTAGGGGCTCCCTTACCTGTCTTGAGGGAATATAAATGTTCCCTAACACGTTTAAAGAGGGGTCTAATAGTTTTTCCGATATAGAACAGTCCACAGGGACACCATAATGCATAAACTATAAAATCTGATTTACATGTTATAAATTGTTTCGTTTTATGCTCAAAGTTGCCTAACCTTAATGGTTCCTTATCATCTAAATATTTACAATATGAACAGTTTATACACTTATGATTGCCCTTCAGCATAGATTTTTCCAGCCAATTATTATGTTTGTCAGGTAATCTACCCTTTACTAATTCATCTCGCAAATTAGCAGTACGACGAAAAGAGATTAAAGGGGAATGTTGCGTCATTTCTTGTAACGTTACATCATTACTAAGTAAATACCAGTGACGATTTATAGTACGCTTAATATGGTCTGCTAGGGGACAAAATTATATTTGCCATTATAAGAGACTTCTCTTTTTTGACTCACTGAGCACCACATACGGGAAGCTACACATAGAGAAGTGTTTGCATGCAGCTTTAGAATCCATTGAGTTTTCAATAGCACATTGCAGAGTGGTGCCGAAGTGTTAACTCTATAATTCCTGGGATTCATTTATAGCTGTTGTATCTCTTACTTCAGAGCACACCTGCTTATTGGATAAATTTAAAGTATGGATGAAGAAAGAGATAATACTAATGCGGCATGTAACACTAAGGCACTTGTGGAGGGCTGGGAAAATTTGGATGCGTTCTTTTCAGAATGCAATCTGAACGATGACATAAAAGTACTGAGCACTCGTACTCTGGAAAATCGGGTATTGAATTTAGCTGAGAAGGAGGTGAAGCTATTTTGGACAAATAACACTCTACAGTCCTATCATGAATCTGAACGCACACCAAGAGGCTTAAGAGTATATAAGGAGATGTCTCAGTACCAAGATGATATTGAGTTTGCAAAGAAATGGAAAGAGGCCCATATGCAACACTCTCTGAATCTACTTCGTTTAATTTTGGAACGGTCAAAAACAGAATATGATCAGGTGTGCTTAGAATTAAAGAATGCTAAAATGGAGCTGCAAAGCAGATTAACCGAAGCACAGTGGAAAAATTTCTCACGTAAAATAGAGGGACTTCTTATACCCATACAAAAGGAGATAAAAGAAAGAAAAAGAGATAAATTCATCCGTGATAAGTTATACTATGATTTTGATAGAGTTTTTTCTTGGAAAAATCAGAATCAGAAACGATACCCCACAAGGACATTTAGGGGCAACAGGAGCAGATTCCATGGAAAGTCTAATAAAGATTACTGGACATCAGACACGGGCTCTGATTCAAGCACCATGGAGGATAGCATATCCAATGAGAGATCATGGACTAAGACGAGGAACTCGAGCAGTTTCCCGTCAAAAAACTCCGCAGGCGGATATGCCGAGGAGGCAGAAATAAGAACAAACAACCCATCTGGGGGAGGTATGAAGAGGAAACAGGTCTAATGGCGCAAGTAGAGATCCCTGTTCCTCTTGAATCCACAGCATTAAAAAATGATAGAGTTAATAATGTTATCAATATCTCTGATTACACTCTAGATGAAGCTAGCTTATCGTTACTATCTAAAGGATTGAGCTTTTGTATGACTAACCATTTTGATTTTGTTCAGTTTCAAATTGAGTTAAGTAAATCCCTGAGGAAAATAAATCTATTTAAAATGTATAAGGATAAAGATCCAATTCAGGAGAATGTAAATATTCCAGGTAATCAACCTTTGATAACTGACATAAGGGATTTTGCTAAGGGTGAAAATTTTACATCAGAGGATAGAAGAGTAGTTCTGGATTTATTTGATTTATTGAATGAGGAGGAAAATAAGAACTATGAAATGGAGGATTATGAATCTTTCCAGGGAGGTACAAAATCTACGTTTTTTCCCCCCTTGTTGCCGGGCTCCACATTAGAAACTTTTAGTACAGCTGTTTTAAGAGATATCAAGGCTTTGATATATCCATCTGCTTATCCGAATTTAACAGCTGATGAACAAAAAGCATTGAATAAACTTAAGAATAATGATGATATCGTGGTGAAGCCCGCCGACAAGGGTGGAAACGTAGTAATTATGAACAGAACATATTACACCCAGGAAGCCCATAGACAACTCAATGATGGAGTTACATATAGGAAATTAAAATCTAATCCACTCATAAAACATCAGACTTTGTTGAGAACTATGTTAAGTAAGGGTGTAACAATTGGCTTTTGGACGGAAAAACTAGCTAACAAATTATTACCCCTGAAACCCACCAAACCATATTGGTATTTCTTACCCAAGGTTCATAAGTCATTGGAGAATCCGCCGGGGAGACCCATCATTTCTTGCAGAAGATCTTTAACAGAACCAGTATCTAAATATCTAGATTGGTACTTACGACCTCTTCTTACTAACATTCCTTCTTATTTAAAGGATACTAAGACCTTGTTATGTAATCTTTCTGATATGACTATATATTCAGAGTATGGACTGGCAACTCTTGATGTTGTCAGTCTATACACAAAAATCAGACATGAAGATGGAGTGAACGCGGTGAGAACCTTTTAGATTAGGAAAAAAGTAGAGGAAGTACATATTGAATTTATTTGTGAACTGTTAGAATTTATTCTGACGCATAATGCATTTATGTTTCTTCAGGACTGGTATGTACAGTCAATTGGTACTGCGATGGGGACCCCAGTGGCCCCCACTTTCGCTAATCTGTTTTTGGCCATATGGGAAGAGAAATACATTTATAATATCAAAAATCCCTATCGGAAATTTATAAAATATTGGTCACGATATATCGATGAAGTTGTTATAATCTGTTCGGGGACAGAAGAACAAGTCTTGGAATTTACCCAGTATATAAATTCTAATGATATGAGTATAAATTTTACATGCCATTATGGGGGTAAAGAAATCCAATTTTTGGATGTTATGATTAGATTGGAAGGAGACTAGGTGATAACAAAAGAATATCGAAAAACTACTGCAACTAACTCTATACTTCATAGGGATAGTTTTCATCCATACCATGTGATCACAGGCCGTCCCTACAGTCAATTTTTACGTTTAAGACGGAATAATAGTGAAGATTCTGATTTTTAGAACAATCCATGGACCTTATGGATAGATTACGGGTCAGAGGGTATGATGAAAACACCCTACAAACAGCATTTAGGAGAGTACTCAAACTGGATAGGAAGAAATTAATAAGGAGTAATGTAAATAAAAAGAAGAATAAGATGGAATGATGTATTTTTTCTTTTCAATTTTGTCCCTTAGCAGACCATATTAAGCGTACTATAACTCGTCACTGGTATTTACTTAGTAATGATGTAACGTTACAAGAAACGATGCAACATTCCCCTTTAATCTCTTTTCGTCGTACTGCTAATTTGCGAGATGAATTAGTAAAGGGTAGATTACCTAACATAATAATTGGCTGGAAAAATCTATGCCGAAGGGCAATCATAAGTGTAAAAACTGTTCATATTGTAAATATTTAGATGATAAGGAACTATTAAGGTTAGGCAACTTTGAACATAAAACTAAACAATTTATAACATGTAAATCAGATTTTATAGTTTATGCATTATGGTGTCCTTGTGGACTGTTCTATATCGGAAAAACTATTAGACCCCTCTTTAAACGTGTTAGGGAACATTTATATTCCCTCAAGACAGGTAAGGGAGCCCCTAGATGGATAGCCCACATGAGAGATTTCGATAATGAAATAGCAGGGGTTAAACTTGCAGGCTTGCAACGTATCCCGATACCTACTAATGGAGTAGATAGACATACAAAATTATTGCAGAGTGAAGCACGATGGATACTCCGTACAGAAGCATTAGGTCCATTGGGTCTTAATGATCGTAATGACATTTCATCTTTTTTATAATGTGTATAGTTTGTATTTGTTGTTTGTGTTTTTAATGATGATTGACACATGAAGGTGGACATAAAAAACGTGATGATGTAGTTCCACCTTAGGCTTAGAGGAAGCGTGGTTCACACGCGAAACAGCTGTTGCCTGTCTGTTGCTCCTGCGTGAGCTTTCTTGTACTCCCGTACGCCCTATGTTGCCACAAGATGCCGAATAAAAATGGATTTTAACCCGACTTAACCCGACTTCTGGTGAGTGCCGTGAAGACTTTATTCTTTGCTTATATTTGCCATTATAAGAGACTTCTCTTTTTTGACTCACTGAGCACCACATACGGGAAGCTACACATAGAGAAGTGTTTGCATGCAGCTTAAGAATCCATTGAGTTTTCAATAGCACATTGCAGAGTGGTGCTGAAGTGTTAACTCTATAATTCCTGGGATTTATTAACTTAAGTTTGTGTTTCATGTTTGGATTATAAGATACGACATTGCACTACATCTGATTGTGACATCCCAGATCTTTCCTACAGGATAGACACTGTTAAAACTATGTTTCACTCAAATGATCTGCAATGTTTATAGATAAAGTTCTGACCTAGTTTTACAAAAGTCAAAAAAGGTACCGTTTGACACCTTACTAAGTACTCTAATTGCTGCAGGTACACTGAAATTATAATGTGCTGGATTGTAGGTAGTGGTGTGGGCAATCAGTTGCGTCATAACACTCCCTATGATTAGGAAACCCCAGCCATTTAGTCATGGCAGCTAGCTTTCACATATCAGTTTATCTCCGAGGATCTGCGATGTTCACAGGAGATGCATCAAGCAGGTTCTACAACAGATATGAAATATACTCAATACTTCTTTGATATGTATCCTCTGATTACTGTTGTTACACCGAAACCATATTCTGATAAAGTGTATGTTTTGTTATGTTTATTGAAAGACTGAAATAAAAACAGTTTATAAAAAAAAAAAAAAAAATGGATTCTGCCGCCAAAATCCAAATCGTATTTTTTGCGTCAGAAGCAAGACAACTTTATTAGCGCCAAAATCTGTAAAAAAAAAAAAAAAAAAAAAAAAAAACGAGCAGAAAAAAGAAGCTCAGTGTAGACAGCAGGACGTTTTTACAATAGAATTATATGGGAGATGATTGTAGTCGTTTTTTGAAAACGAAAAACGCAGAAAAAACTGATTTTTTTCTGTACTGTGTAGACAGAGCCTAACAGCTGAAGTAAAAATACATAATGTAAAATGCTACTACACTGCAAACAGGATGTCAGTGTACATGGATAATAAAGTAATATGACCGTCACAAGAACAATGCAAAAGACAATACCACAGATAAAGGCTAATCCACTGGGCTAAATTGATTTTACCTGTCCCGTTCCATAGTCATTACTAACTGAATCTCATGTCTACATAAAATTACACCCTTTTTCTACTGGACCTCATTACTGCAATCTAACAGTCTCTATAATGTGTTTCTAGGGATCCAATTAAGCTCTAATTTGCCAGGGAGATGAGAGAGGTAAACAAGTTACTCAAAAATTGGTGTAGGATTTGGGATTTTGGAAAACTGGGATGACTTCTGTCTTGGCTACAGACGCTATGCTAGGGGAGGGTGCAGCTGTATTGGGGGTCAAAATGGCCAGGAACTTGGGTTTTTTCAACTAGGGACCTGTGGGGAGAGTAGGGAAGACAACTACACACATACCATGCAAGATAGTGAAGAAAGCTGAGAATTAGTAGTAAATCAGGGGTTGGAGGGAGGAGGTTTAGTAATAGTTAATAAGGTCAGGGTTAAAGAAATGAAAAAAAAAAAAAATCTAAATTGAATGCTGACCAATGACAGGAGTCTCACCAATAAACTAACTGAACTAGAATTATTTATTGCTGAAAAATATGACACAGTGGGGATAATAGAGCTATGACTGGGCGGTTAAATTACAGGGTTACAGTTTATTTAGAAGAGGAGATCTTAAAAATCGAAAGGGGGAAGGTATACGTCTTTATATATAGTCCTGTCTGAAGCCAACACTACGGTAAGATATAGATACAGGAAATGAATAAGTGGAGTTTATTAATGGTAGATATACATGAGGGAAATAACAAAATTCTTAGTGGTCTGCTATAGACCACCAAATATAACAGAACCCATGTAAGATGTATTTTATTTATCGAACTGAAAGACACACTTTTTCCCCTCAAATTTGGGTGCCTCTTATAGTCCGAATACACTCTCTCAGGCCGGCAGGAGGCTGGAGAGGAGTGATGCTGCGGGAAGCTAGCGATGAGGTTTAACCCTTTGCCGCATCTGGATGTATGTGTACGTCCTAACAGCCGCCAGGTGTTAGCTGCTAATT
The DNA here is from genome assembly GCA_025379985.1 of Phyllomedusa bahiana. Taxonomy (NCBI): domain Eukaryota; kingdom Metazoa; phylum Chordata; class Amphibia; order Anura; family Hylidae; genus Phyllomedusa; species Phyllomedusa bahiana. Next base: position 14,962 of record JAODAL010009674.1, on the reverse strand, counting down.
GCAACAACGGCATGGTGCCTTCGCCAAATTGCACCGTTTAACCCCACAGCAAAAGTGGCAGCGGCGTCTAAATAAATGAGAAACTGTGGCTGCGCACCGTTCCTCACTTCGATCGGGGAGCTCATGGCAAAAATTAATAATTGGGCCAGTAAAAAATAAGCACTTTTGTAATTGGTTTGCATCACCTAAGTCACTTGGTATAGTAGATATGAGCTAAACTGTGCATCTACGGCTATTTCTGCAGTAGTTGGTCGAGACACTCCACCTTTACCTTGATTGGCTGGCTGACATTACATTCAGCCTGTTGGGACATGCCCCCGGAAATTAAATGCCCCCCCAGGGTACGCCCCCTGCACTGGGATTGGCTGTCTGCACACTCTGGACCACATGTATGAAAACAGTTTAGGTCTAAAATTCCCTTTGTTGCCTATAGCAACCAATCAGAACGCCCCTCATTTTTCCAGAGCACTATGTGAAATGAAAGGGGTGCTCTGATTGGTTGCTATGGACAACAAAGTGAATTTTAGATCTAGACAGTTTTCATACATGTGGCCCTCTGTGTTTACTCCCCTCTGAGCTGTGAGAATCGAGCTGCCTGAGATGACTGTGTGTGTACGGCTATGTCTACACTGCACAGAAAAAATGTCCGTTTTTTAAGCATTTTTAGTTTCCTGAAAACTCTGGAAAAACGACTGTAATCATCTCCCATAGACTTCTATTGTAAAAACCTCCTGCTGTCTACACTGAGCTTTTATCTGCTCGTTTTTTGTTTACTGGTCGTCTTTTGCAACATGTTCTAAAAAACACCAGAGCAGGGCAGAAAATTTACTACAGGAGACTATAAAAAGAACCAGACTTTTTTTGGCGCGTTTTTTTCAATGAAAGCCCAAGTCCCACCTGTAATGGGTGTTAACAAAGGTTATACCTACCTTATCAAATTTGCATATAAGTGTCCGATGTGTCCTTGTTTGTATTGTTCATGATAAAATGATCCTGCTTTGGTCGCTAACGATTTTTGCGCAATTCATTTTTTTTTTTTACGGATTTTGGCGCTAATAAAGTTATCTCGCTTCTGACGCTAAAAATCAGTTTTTTACGGCTTTTGCGGCAAAAATCCTTTTTTCCTTTACGGCTTTTGGGGCAAAAATCCTTTTTTCTTTTACGGCTTTGGGGCAAAAATCCTTTTTTCCTTTATGGCTTTTTTGGGCAAAAATCCTTTTTTCCTTTACGGCTTTTGGGGCAAAAAACCTTTCCTTTACGGATTTTGGGGCAAAAAAATCCTCCCCATTACGGATTTTGGCGCTAATAAAGTTATCTCACTACGGACACTAAAAAAGTCTTTTTACGGAAAAAAGATAAATTTGTAGCAGCAAAAGCGAGATAACATTTTTAGCGGCAAAATCCGTAAAAAAAAATATATCAGTGCCAAAATCCATAAAAACTTATTTTAGCTTTAAAATCCGTAAACTGTATTTTAGAGTCAAAATCCGAAAAAAAATATATATATATTTTTAGCGACAAAATCCGTAAAAACCGTATCTTAGCACCAAAATCTGTAAAACATTTTAAAACCAAAATCCATCCCCAAAAATTATTTTTAGCAACAAATACGAGATAACTGTAATAACGGCAAAATCCGTAAAAAAAAGTATTTGTGGTTACGAAGGCGAAATAACTTTAATAGTGCCAAAATCTGTAAAAAAATATTTTTTTAATGGATTTTGGAGCTAAAATATATACATTTTAGCTCCAAAATCCGCAAAAAACAAAAAAAAACCTTATTTTAGCGCTAAATTCCGTAAAATGTATTTTAGCGCCAAAAATCCGTGAAAAGCGTATTTGTGGCGACAAAAGCGAGACAACTCTTTTAGTGCCAAAATTAAAAAACCCGTATTTTGGGGGGCGTGGCTTGACATGGCCGTGTGAGGCCACACTTTCTTGGCTCCATCCGACTGCATCTACGTCTTACCATGGGGAGATCCTCCAGAAGAGCAAAAAAGGGGGATATTGGCCAGTATTTCAGGCGTTATTCCGCCCTAATGCCTCAGGATGCCCCACGCCACGAGGCCTCTCAAGATGGCGCCCAGGCCGGCACGGCTCCTCTCCCTAAACAGCCAGCGTCTCTACAGCCAGCCTTACCTACCACACGCTCCGGACGTTGCAGGCGGGACACCGAGATCCTTGCAGCCGAGCCGACATCCTCTGCTCCCGCCGCTGCCCCTGCAAGGGGAGCGGCACCCCCGGCTCCGATGTCACGGCGCGCGGCAGATCCTCTGCGGGCGCTCAAGCCGGGTGAGTCCACCATGAGCCCCGGACATGCGGTGGCGGCATCCCTTCCGTTGCCGGAGACACAGCAGGCGCCTCTGACAGAAGCTTGTCAAGCAGCCTCGCTGCGCTCGCAAGACGGAGCAGTCGGCTCAGGACGGACACCTTCCTCTCCCACGCTGACGGCGCCCCAGCGGGAGCTGATGAGGAGCGCACTATGCGCGCCTGCACAGCAACCTCCGGATCAGAAAGCTGCGCCCTCTGCAGACTCCCCTGTATCGGCGCCTGCGGCGAGCGCGCCGGTGCCGGGTTCGGAGGATGGGGATCTGCGTCGACGTCGCACCGACAGACACCGGGACCCACAGCAGCTCCAGACCAAGGTCAGTGCCCACAAGACGATTTGTTCTCTTCCCCTGGGCCATACATGAGGGGAGACGGACAGGGGACTATGGATACACCCCAGATGAGGGGGACTCTACCTAAGGCTCCTGGGGGCACGCTCTCATCCTCATGGACCCCCACCTCTGACTTGGGATTGCGGTCTCCCTGTATGGACTCCTCCTCGGGTGCTCCACTGAGGGGTGCTTTGGATCCGGCCAGCACTCAGGCCATAACTCTGTGGGATGCCCCAACTGGATCCCCCCGCTCCCAACCCAGGATACTGCCACCAACACTACCAATGACTGCTAGGGGCCTTGCTGACTCGGGTCTATGTCCATCGAACCCGGCACTCCGGGTGGATGAGGGGCCTCCCCTCTGGGCTTTGGCCTCATCGCTCAGTGGCGGGGTTGCAGCGGCCTTTCCCAGAGAGGGGGGACTGTGCCCTCTCCCACATGGTCCACGGGGTCTTCTTGGCCTATAACACCGGACAATAAGCTCCAGCCGACCCCCCCACGAGTCCCAGCCTTTATCCACTCAGGGGTCTCTACACCTTCTCTCAGGCTCCCTAGCCTCTCTCAGTAATGAGAGTGATCATGACCAGCCCCAGGACTTGAACTCTCATATTAGCTCCAACAGCTCACCACCAGCCTTTAGCCCCCAGGCCAGGGACTCTGTTAGTGGTTCTCCTAGGGTGGCTACAGCTCATGCTCTGCCCCAGCTTTCTGCAAAGCCCGTGTCTCCTGTAGGGGCAACCTTGTCACTTTTGCTGATCTCCAAAGTTTAATCCAAACCCTGCCCACACGACAGGACATTTCTGCCATGGCCTCACGGTTGTTAGAAGAACACAGGAAGGAGCTTGACAACTTAAGCACAGACCTCTCTGCGACTTCGACCAGGGTGGATACCCTGAAACAAGCTCAGGACTCGAACTCTTCTTCTTTAGCAGCCCTACAAGCGGTGGTCCAATCTCACTCAGCCCAAATATTTCACTTGCAGCAGCACTTAGACGACGTGGAGAATAGGGGTTGTAGAAATAACCTAAGGATCCGTGGTCTCCCAGTGCCGACTTCAGACCTCTACTCCACGGTTTCTGCCGTCTTTAACGATCTATTAGAGAGGCCCTTGAACACGTTTATCGAGCTGGATAGAGTACATAGGGCCCTTCGCCCCGCTACCAATGACCCTCAGCGTCCCAGAGACGTTGTCTGTCGGGTGCACTTTTTTGTTCTTAAAGAGGACACAATGCAGCGCCTTCGTAGGGGGCGAGATCCTGTTTACAATGGCCAGACCCTACAGATTTACCCAGATCTGTCACGTCATACCATAGCACAGCGAGCTATGCTGAAGCCTGTGCTCAAGGTTCTCAAGGAGAGAAATATCCCGTATAGGTGGGGGTTCCCGTTTGCTCTTATTGTCCGTCATGAGGGCCAAACCTATACCCTGCGCACTCCGGAGGATCTCCCTAGATTCCTGACGGATTTACAGATTACTGACGTATCCCTACCGCCCTGGCTGTCTGGACCTCCAATCTCTGGGGGATCTAGTGCTGATGCCTCAAGGAGGGCCCATGCCCTGGACCCAGTTGCGCTAGGTCTCCCGCCCAGGAGGCTACGGGGTCCTAGGCCGCCCAGGCGCAAAACGTACCTGGTCTCCAGTGCTGGTCCTTCTATTAGGGTTACCCCTAGCTAATGTCAAGAGGGCCTGCTTCTAACGTAGTCCTTGGCCCCTGTGAGTAACCATATTCTCATCAGAGAAGGGCTTAGTTCATTTGTTAAGTCGGATGTTGATAGCGTTTTTACTGTATTCCTATATCTCTTAGGAGCTGCTTTTGTAACATGCCTGTTTTCCACGCTACCCCAATAGGTTCGGGAGCCCCCCAGCGCCATCTGCTGGTTCAGTGTACTCCCTGGTTAGTAATGGTTGTTTTTGTGTGGCTGGCATGGTTTCCCCTCCTGCCTCAGGTTCAGTTTATTTGTTTTCTGTGGTTTTTTTTGTGTATTGTCTCCCTTCCTCTTGTGTTTCCCGTCCCTCCCTTGTGGCTCGGTAGTCCCCGGGACCTGCTTCTCTTGCAGCGCCTTGAATGGGGGACCTTCAGATAGTATCATTCAACGCCAAGGGTCACAATAACCCGGTCAAACGTGCTCAAATACTTTATCACTTCCATCGGAAGAAAACACAGATTGTGTGTTTTCAAGAGACTCACTTTAAGTCGGACCTTACCCCGACTATTAAAAATAGATACTATACCCATTGGTTTTTTGCCAATTACCCTCATGCTAAAAGTAAGGGAGTGGCAATCGCTATTCACAAGTCACTGCCGCATCAGGTTGTGAACTGTGTCATTGATGAGGAGGCGAGATACCTGATTCGGACTCTCTCCATCCAAGCAAACTGTTTACGATTGTAAATGTTTATGCTCCTAATCAGGGGCAGGTCTCCTTCTTATTAAAAGTCCTGAACATGTTGAATTCTCATGCGCAGGGCACCTTACTATTTTGTGGAGATTTTAATCTCATTTTAGACCCCGTCTTGGATAACTCTTCAGGTCGGTCTTCTATAGCCTATTCGGCTATTAAGAAGGTCAAACGGGCTCTTCTTAGGTTCCAGCTCTGTGATGGGTGGAGGATGCAACATCCCCAGGACAAGGACTATAGTTTTTACTCCCACCCTCACAATACCTACAGTCGGATCGACTATGTCCTTTTGCAGCACGCTGCCCTTCCATGGTTGAGATCCACGTCAATCGGTAGTGTTCTATGGTCCGATCATGCGCCAGTGTTTACCTCTTTTCACTTGCCTACTTCATCAGCGCAGATCAAATCCTGGCGGCTGAATGAATCCTTATTAGCTGACTCGGTCTGTCTGGCGGACTTGCAGCGGACCATTGAGCACTTCCTCTCAGATCATGTGAACGATCCCACACCTCCCACAATGAAGTGGGAAGCCTTAAAATGTGTGCTCAGAGGCACCTTAATCAAACATGGAAGTCGGTTGAAAAAAGTCCGTGCTGCCACTATTGCGGCGGCTTTGCAGAAGGTAACCTCCCTGGAACTACAGCATAAGAAGGCTCTTTCCGCCTCTGTACTGCAGGAACTGGTGGAGGCGAGGCTAGAAGTCCTACTGCTGTTTGAGTGTGCGTGGGGCAAGCTTATTCAGACTCGGAGGAGTAAATTTTATGAGTACGGGAACAAGAGTGGTTATCTGCTTGCCAAAGCTTCCAGGGACCAAATGACGGCCTCCTTTATTCCTAGCATTAGGACACATTCGGGCGCCACGGTGCACACGTCTGGGGAGATAGCGGAGGAGTTCCATGCGTTTTACTCCAAACTCTATCACCTGCCCGCTGTTCCCTCTATGGGTCCACAGACGTCACCAGGGCCCCCAGCGGCTTTTTGGACTACCGAAACGATTCAGGAGATGGAGAACCCGTTCTCAAGTGAAGGGCTGGTTGCGGTCATTAGGGACCTACCGGGGGGGGAAAGCCCAGGCCCTGATGGCCTCACGGCTGCTTTTTTTAAGTCCTTGGTGCCCGCTCTCATCCCAGTGATGCTCCAAACCTACAACGCCGTTTCCTCGTCAATGCATTTCCCACCAGATTCTACCAGGGCCCACGTCACGGTTATCCCTAAGCCTGGCAAAGACCCCCCAGGACTGTGGGAGCTATCGCCCAATATCTCTCTTAAACGTAGACCTAAAGATCTACGCTAAACTTCTGGCTAATCGTTTAAATAATCTCTTGCCCTCCCTTATTCATCCTGACCAGGTCGGTTTCGTGCCCGGGAGGGAGGCACGGGACAATACTCTAAAAACGCTGGATTTGATCCAGTACGTGCATTCTCGGAAGATTCCCTTGATGGTCCTGTCATTAGACGCAGAGAAGGCGTTTGACAGGATATCTTGGGACTCTTTAGCCTCAACCCTGCGTCACGTCGGACTGGGCCCGGTCTTTACGGCTAAGGTTATGGCCGTCTACGACAATCCGTCAGCTAGAATTAAAATTAACGGATCCTTGTCTGAGGTCTTCGAGATTTGGAATGGTACTAGACAGGGTTGTCCGCTATCGCCGTTATTATATGTACTTGTTATGGAACATTTGATGGAGGCTATTCGAGCCAACCCGGACATCAAGGGGATTACGATAGGGGAATGCGAGTTTAAATGTTCCGCATTTGCGGACGATCTCCTTATTTATTTGCGAGACCCACATACCTCGCTTCCCTCTCTGATGTCTGAGTTGGCACGTTTTTCTCAATGGTCTAATTACAAGATCAATCTTTCCAAATCGGAGGCTATGAGTGTCTCACTAGACAAGGTGGTTGTGGACTCCCTTAAAAGTAACTTTCCTTTCTCTTGGCCCTCGAAAGGCATTTCTTATCTAGGAATTCAGATCCCAGTGAACTTGACTCACTTATTTGATGTCAATTTCTTACCTCTCCTTACTAAAATCTCGTCCTTACTAGCCAACTGGGGTTGAAGAGACTTCTCTTGGTTCGGCAGGATGAACATCTTGAAAATGTCCATCCTGCCGAAGTTGCTCTACTTATTTCAAACCATGCCGATCGCTATCCCTACATCGTTCTGGATAAGACTCCAGCGATGTTTCAGTGAATTTATCTGAGGTACTCGTCGCCCGAGAATCCGTAGGGAACTCCTGACTCGTCCCAAGAATGCCGGTGGAGTGGGTCTACCTGACTGTAGACTATACTACCTAGCACTAGATTTCTGGATCTTATTCATGTATCACGAAACAAACTGTGGGTGTACATTGCACAAGCTGTGAGTCCTTATTCTCTGATCTCTCTGCCCTGGGTTCCAAACTCTGAAGTCTTGGATTCAACCACCTTGTCTTTCACCACGGCTTGTACGATGGCTGTGATAAGGCGTCCCAAGTCTTCAGAAGTCTTGTTAGACCTGAAGGGCCCACTAATCCCGATTATGGACAACCCTTTATTCCCCCCAGGGGAATCTATCAACTCCTTCCTAGGCAGGCTCAAAACCACACCCCTCCTTGTAAAAGATATCCACGATAGGGGTCTTCTCCATCCGCTATCTGACCTATTGGGAGCTGGCCCCACATCCCCCAAGTATCACTATGAGTATGTCCAGCTTCAGCACTTCTTTGTTTCCTCTATCAGGAATCTTGATTATAACAGACCTCTGAACCCATATGAGAAACTTTGTGTTCAACGAGAAACGCCTAGACATGCTATTTACTTGATCTTTAAACTCTTACTTTCGCCGGGGGAACTACCTCTCCCTTCCTATTGTAGAACTTGGGAACGGGAACTTCAAAAATCCTTCACGAAGGCCCAATGGGACAAATGTTTCACCCTCACGCACAAGGCAGTTATAGCATGTAAGGCGCAGGAGACGAGTTATAAGATCCTGTCTCGTTGGTATAGGGTTCCAGCCCAACTCCACAAGTGGTACCCCAATACTCCGGATGTCTGTTGGAGATGTAACAAAGAGGTCGGAACTATGACATATGTCTGGTGGGGATGTGGGGCCTTGCAGGGCTTCTGGAATAAGGTCCTGCAGGCCATTCAGGATTGTACGGGGGTCATTGTCCCGAACACTCCAGGGGCCACGTTACTCTTTATGCTCAACTTCTCTGTTGACACATATAAAAAATCATTGACAAGACATCTCCTCCAGGCAGCCAAAACTATAATCCCGCGTAAGTGGAAGCAAACCACTCCCCCCTCAGTGTTGGAGTGGATTGAGGAGGTAGCCTCCACATACCGTATGGAGGAATTGATAGCACATAGTCCTGAGGAAACAGGGAAGTTTTTGAGGATGTGGAACCCCTGGAACCCCTAGATTTTGTATAAGGCTTCCCCGGGGTTTAGGGGAAGCTGGGGTGTAGGGTACTGGCGTGAGTGGCAGTGCGAGGGTGAAGCTTGGACCCTGGCGTTGAAATTTGGGGGGTCTGTGACCCCCTCGAATCCCCATCTTTGTGTCACATCAGCTGTCGCCCTTCCCGGGTTTCTGCCAAGCCCAGCACTTTCCAATAACTGGAATTTATAATTGTTTTCGTGTAGAAATCTGCAGATAGGGTGAAAAGCTTTGCGTTTCAATGACACTTGGTTAGAAAAGTCTTGAAATATCAGAATTTTCTCTCCTCTTATTATTAAGTTTCTCTTTTGTCTATATGCTTTTAGTACCAGTTCCTTCACTGTCCAGTTGTGGAAGCGGGCTATCACAGCCCTTGGTCTGGTGTCTCTTTCTCTTCTGATTCCCATCCTCTGGACTCTCTCGATTTGTAGAGGATCTTGTGAGATAGACAAGTCTAGTGCCGAGGTCACCTCTTTGATGATAAAATTTGCTAGGTTATCGGCTGTGACAGACTCTGGGACTCCTATAAACCTTAAATTATTTCTACGTTCTCGATTTTCTAGGTCTTCCAGTTTTGCATCTAAGGCAGCGATCGAAGATTGGTGAGTGGCTGTCATGCTATCGAGTCGGGTCATTTCTTCTTCTGCCGACACAGTTCTTGTCTCAAGGTCCGCTATTTTTTGAGCACTGGTAGTGATCTGTGCCAAGGCTGCATTGACTGAGACCTGTATGTGTCTGTCTAAGACGGGTAGTACTAGTCTCGACACCTCTTGTGCTAAGGACGCCGCGGTGTCAGTAGCCTGTGAGGTGGAAGGCAGGTCTTCAGTTTGGGAGGAGCTAGTGGTTACCGACTGGCCCTTGTTTTTCTTCGGAGATTGGGTAGGCGCCATGTTTAGAGGAAGATGTTTAGCTTGTTTGGTGTTTTGCTTGTTGTTTGGAGTAGGTGGGGGAGAGGGTACTTTCCCTCTCGGGTTATTGTTGGATAATGACGAGCGAGTAACTCTTTGTGTCGGGAGTTTGTGAAGGAATTTGTCCATACTCCGACCAGCAGCTCAAGTAATACTAAAGTCTAGAGTCCTGTCAGGGGAAGACGCACACGTTTCAAGAGAAGGGGGTCTCCGTTAGTTGCACTACCTAGATCACATGGGTATTCTTTTTGAGATAGAATCACATTTTCCGTAGGTGCATCTTAGATTATATACAAACCCCTTACAGCTTTGCGGAAGTAGTATGCTAGTAGGATAGGGTTGAAGTCAGAAAAGAGGTAGGACAGGCAATCGTGTGTTTCAGTCTCTGATAACAGAAAGAAATTAAATGTTTTGTTAGTAGTCAGTATGTAGTGTTTTGGGTGACTGAGTAATGTTCCCTTCGGTGGTTTTTGATCGTGCTATGATAAGATTTCTATGCCGCGGCTGACGGGTGTCAGTATTTCTATTTCTGAGATTAGAATGAGGTAAGCCTAGCTGGAAGTGTTAATGAACTCCAACAAAGGGGTCGAGTCTGCATTGAGTGATGTGAACAAAGAGAGAACAATTAGCCATACTAGAAAGTTCGGAGGGTTGGCCAATTTTATGAAGGTATGCTCTATGTGAGAGTGAGTGGTTATCACGCAGTCAAGTAACGCTGCTTAGAAGTGTGTAAATAGGAATAAATGTCTGTGAGGTCTTATTTCCCTGTGGCACAGGAATCTATGTGAGGTGTAGCGCAGTTGCTATTATGGATTAGTGGGGTTGTGGTGCCCTCTTGTGGGGTTATGTGGTATTACTACCGAGGTGAGCAGTGTGGAGGAGAAAAACTAAAATAAAGATAAATGAGAAAGCAGTAGATATTTCACAATATTACATTTCCTTCCTTAGACTCCCCTCTGTTTTCTATTTCCACTTCTACCCACTCAGTCCCCACAAGCACTTGTCGTATTTTATTTAGGAGGTTCAAGAAGAATTTTCCTGAGTAATGTCTGTTGGGGGAGAGGAGGACTTTATCAGTTAGTTGAGACTTTTTCAATTAGGAGGTATGGTTATGAGAGATTGAGCAATGACTCGCCTGGTGTCGGAACCCTCAGGCGGCTGGATTTAGCAATGAGCACTACCTCCCAATGCCCTCTGTCGAACTTGGCCAGGTATTGAGAACAATAGTTCTAGATGATCCCTGGGTCTCACCAGTCGTTGTAGATGGGCAGAAAGTGGGGTAGTCTGCTGGCAGAGCTTAAGCTGTTGATTGTGATGATTTTGTAGGACAGGTCCCCGCAAGTTCTCTCTCTGGGTTGGGCTTTTAGGTGGCTTGGGTCTCTGGGATGCACTTATAACCCCAGTACCTGTTTGTGGAGCCTTGTCCGTCTCCCGCCGTGATCGCGGGTCTGCCCTCCGGCGTTCACCTGTCGTGCTCCGCAGGAACTTTGAGTTTACTCACAGTTTGCGTTTCAGAGATGTATGGAGGTAATCCCTTTCCAGCCACCCGGGGAAGACAGGCCGGCCCGGCGCGTTCCTACCACGGGCTTTCTTCTCTGGTATGGATCTTTGCCACTGTGTAGTGTTTAATGGCGGTTGCAGCGTCTCCCGCGTCTGATCCAGTGCAGGCTTCGGTAGCTTTCCAAAATGGCGCCATGTTCCCGCGCGCGGGAAAGGAATCGCGGGGTATGCTGAATCCGGCCACGTACCGGGAGTCTCGTGGCTAGCTCCGTCGCTCGCGTGGCTGTATCGGGACTTGAGATGACTCCCCGTCCCCCCGGTAGTCTGACCGCGTGGGAAGCTTTCTGCTAGGTGTCTTCTAGTGGACTCCAAATCCTAGCCGACGAGAAGGTTGTGTGGCAGTCAGGGCACGAGATGACCGGCTGTAGGCGCCTCGGTCCAGGGGCGCCGCGTCCTGAGGCAGGCCAGGCAGCGGCGTGGGTAGCGATTCGTGCTACTTAGTGCCTCCTGGTATAAAATTGACAGTCCTCTGCACACGGGGACCTTTAGGGAACACTTCCCCGGGTGTTAGAAGAACGTTCCCTCGAGGATGGTGAAGTTTGTCGTCCGGTTCTCCACATGCACGGAGGAGCTCTCCTAAAACGCGGCCGCTCTTGACGCCCCGCCCCCGGAAGTAAGGAAAATACATTTTTTACAGCTTTTGGCGCTAAAATACTTTTTTTTACGAATTTTGGCTCTTCTAAAGTTATCTTGCTTTTGTCGCCAAAAATATTTCTTTTACATATTTTGTTGATAAAAATATGTATCTTTACAGGTTTTGGCGCTAAAATAGGGTTTTTTTTACGAATTTTAATTCTATGGTATCATTTTTCCGGATTTTGGCGCTAAAATCCTTAAAAACTGGGGGGTTTTTTTGCTGCAAAAGCGAAATAAGTGTGTTAGCGCCAAAATTCGTAAAAACGTATTTGAGCGCCAAAATCCAGAAAAACGTATTTGAGCGCCAAAATCCATAGAAACCGTATTTTAGGGCCAAAATCCATTAAAAAATTATTTTTGCCGACAAACGCGAGATTACTTTAACGCCAGACTCCGTAATAATACAGATGTTAGCACCAAAAGCCGTAAAAAAATGGACTTTAAGGCCAAAATCTGTGAAAAAATAAAAAACTTTTTGCCAACAAAAGTGAGATAACCTTATTAGCGCCAAAATTAGTAAAAATACGTATTTTAGCACCAAAATCCATAAAAACAATGGACTTTAAGGTCAAAATCCTAAAAAAACTTATTTTTGGCGACAAATGCGAAATAACTTTATTTTTGACTTGAAGACAAGCAAAAAACGCAGTGGACAGGAAACTCAGTTTCATGAACGTTTTTAGTAATTTGTTTTCAGGTCGTTTCTTGTCCACTGCAATGTAGACATGGCCTAAGAGAGAAGCTGGGACAGCCCTATGTGCTGGATCTCCAGTGATAGTTCTATGTACTGAGTATGGCTGCTAGAATCACTCTCATACTCTCTCATACACTTTCACACAGTCTTATACCCTGAGCTCCCCCCATATAGCAGCCTAATACAGGCTGCTCTATCTCCAGCCTGATAACAGAGGGGGGAAGGAGGGGGGCAGAGAGCATTTCTAACACTTGCTTCATTGGTTCATGCTGTGTGTATAACTGTTACACCAATGAAGGTAGTGATCACAAGCAGCTTGTGCAGCCTGGAGCTGAGAAAGAACTCTGCCACCATGAAGCATGAGAACTCTGAAACAGAAGCATGAGAACTGCAGCCAGAAGCATAGCAGTAGCTCAGCAAAGTGGACGCCCTCCCCTTTCCCCTGCACACACAGAATGTCGTCACAGCTCTTCAATGAGGGGAGACTCACCTCCTGGTAGGAGAAACACGCCTCCTGAGTGAAGAGACTCGCCCCTGGATTTGAAACTGAAGCTTTCGTACACTTGAGCTTATCAAACGATAAAACCCCTTTAATCAGCCTCTATGAGGAAGTAAGTTCTAGACTGGATTGGGAGGAGGCATTGGACGTGTGATATATCTGGATTTTCCCAAAGTATTTGACACTGTGCCACATAAAAGGTTTGTAAGTAAAATGAGAATGCTTGGACTCGGGGGAAATATTTGCAAGTGGGTGAGTACCTGGCTCAGTGATAGAAAACAAAGAGTTGTGATTAAAGGTACATACTCATACTGCATCTCTGTTACTAGTGTGGTACCACACGGGTCAATATTAGGCTCTATTCTCTTTAATATATTCATTAATAACACAAGTGTTGCACAGTAGAATATCTTTGCATCTGATAATAAGCTCTGTAAAGTAATCGACACAATAGGGAACAATGTTTTATCATAAAGGGATCTGAATAAGTTGGAGGCCTGGGCAGAGAAATGGCAGATGAGGTTTAACACGCATAACGACAAAGTTATGCACACGGGAAGGGAATATCCATTCCATTATTATTTGTTAAACGGAAAAATTCTGGGTAAAAGTGACATTGAGAAGGAGTTGGGAATCCTAGTGGACAGTAAACTTAATTGTAGCAGCCAATGTCAGCAGCTGCCAAGGCACATAGGATTATGGGTTGTATTAAAAGGGGCATAGATGGACATGATGAGAACATTATTATCCCATTATACAAGTCACTGGATAGACCACACATGGAATATTGTGTACAGTTTTGGACACCAGTGCACTGGAAAGACATTGTAGAGCTTAAACAGGCAGGTCCAAAGGCAATAAAAGTTATAAAAAGACTGCAAAACCCAGAAAGATTATTAATATTAGGGATATTTAGTTTAGAGAAAAGACGTCTTCAAAGTGACATAATAAATATGTTTAAATATATTGAAAGTCAATATAGAGATCTCCCCCTAAGATCTCTATATACAGAAGATTGTATCTAATACAAGGGAGCTTCCTCTACGTCTAGAGGAAAGAAAGTTTCTACATAAACATAGTAAGGAATTTTTTACTGTAAGAGCTGTGATATGGTGGAAGTCTCTGCGAGAGGAACTTGTTATGGTGAAATATCAAAAACAGTCTGGATACATTTCTAGAGTGTAATAATTTAATACGTTATAGTGAATAGGAGTCTTGAGAAAGGTCGTTGATCCAGGGATTTATTCTGATTGATAGATTGGAGTTGGGAAGGAATTTTTGGGTGGCTAACTAAATAATTTTTTCCCCCACTGTACAGTGACATTTTAAAAAAATATAATTAAATCAGATGTTTTTAGTACATCTCAAAATACAAAAAATTCAAATTTAACACATAAATAACTTCATGTTTTTCTTTTAGCAGTTTATCAAGCACAAATAATTAAAATACTTACTAATGAACAAATATCCAACCACCAACCACAAATGAGGGGGAAAACACCAATCTCCACAACTACCAGTAAGGAAACCTTTAAGAGGGAGAGAAAAACTATAAATAGATATTCTACTCACTATGCTGTTGGGATTGCTAAAATATATATTTAAGCTGAGGTACGTTTTCACTTGTATGTATGCATTAATGTTTTATTTTCAAATGGATTGTCTTGCTCCAAATAGAGAACATATAACAATTAGCTTTTCATCCATTTTAAAAGGACACATTTTTGAGCTTGACATGAAACCAAATGCAATTTTAAAAAGCAAAAAATAAACATAACATTTGGTTGAAACAGAATGAAACTGTCAAGAAGAGACTGAACAGTAAGTAACAGACTGAAAATTAATGAGAAACATAATTAATCAATTAATTTATTCCGTTAATTAAACATGATATATTTAGTTTTAATGACAAACACAAAAATGAATCACATACTTTATTCAGCTAGGGTTTTTTAATAAATAAAAGAAAAACATTATCTTGGAAAGAAAGAATAATAATATTTACCTTCACAACTATGTAGCATATGCCTAATATCCGTCTTGACCGCTGAAATTTAACAACTGCTGCTAAACTCTGAAAAAACATCTTAAGAAAAATATACAGGGATTTAGTGACAAACGCTATGGACTTGCAGTACATGTAGTTACATAAAAAGCAGGAAATCAATAGCTAGTGTAACTTAA